>VYZU01091233.1:0-42465 GCA_013401355.1 Ceyx cyanopectus | reverse complement strand
AGCTCCTGGAGAGCAGTGGAAAGATGCATTTTGAAGTACCTGGCGACAAGAGTGTGAAATTGCACCAGAGCTCTGGCCATGGTAAAAACTCAGCCAAAAGCGACAAACACCTCTTCCCAGATCTTTTGCGAGATGAGCAAGAGGCTAAAAGTGAAGCAAACATTACAAAAGCCAACTTTGCTGTGGAAAGCAGTAATCAGGCTAATGACCCTACAAAGCACAAGGTAGAGCAGGCGTCGCAGCACAGAGATTTTATTGTAATGAGAGAGGAGTTTGGAAGAAATAATGATCTTCATGAAAACTATAATTTCAAACAAGCCCAGAGTTCATCAGTTTTTGGCTTAAGGAAAGAAGAGTTATCTGTGAGCCAGTCTAAAGAGAGAGTGGCAGTCCAGCCTTCGCCCGCTTTCTTGGAAAGCCCTCACGAGAGCGATGCTCCAGCTCTGGCTTTCGCCAAGGTGCAGGAAGATGTAAAGCCATTCTGCATGGGGACTGTACCACCGAGCATCGACACCAGCCAGACCTATACCAAAGACGGAGCCGACGATGCAGAATCTGCTGATGGCAAAATACTGAAACCCAAACCGTCTAAGTTGGCCAAGAGGATCGCAAACTCCGCCGGTTACGTAGGCGATCGATTCAAGTGTGTGACGACTGAACTGTATGCTGACTCCAGCCAGCTCAGCCGGGAACAACGGGCGTTGCAGGTGAGTCCGCGCGGTCCAACGGCCGCCGCGTTGTCGTTATTTCTCTGTTTGCAAGTTGCAGTCAAGTATTAAAAGTTGAGACAAGCAACACAGGTGGGGATATCAGAAACTTCTTTGTTAGGGTGTAGTTGCGAGAAACTGTTTTAATTAGAAAAGTTAAGTTTGTTAGTGAGAGCGAGGCAATGTAAAAGAACAGTATGTATGGCTTTTACGTATATATGTGCTAGTAAGCTTTAAAGGGCTTTTAGTAAGATCCGGTAAGAATGTTAATGTACGTGTGAAATGTTTGTGCAGCTAAGGAGGGGAGTCGGACAGGCATGCATGTTACCTTGGCGCTAGCGCTGGTTGTAATTTCTCAGCCGGCCTGCAGTGCCAGCTAGCAAAGTGTACCCAGAAGTTGTGATTAGTATGCCAAACGTGCTGTTTGATGGAGAGGAGTCGCAGCCATGTATTAGCGGGTCTCAGGCAACGTTTGTGCCAAGCGAATGCGTAGGAAAGAGTAGGAGCGGTATTGAGGTTGATGCTGAGGGATGACAGACAGATATTGTATAGGAATATCCTTAAGGTATTTTACTTTTAATGAAGGGATGAGTTAAGCCAAATTGTTTTGCATTGTTAAGAAAAGAATTAGTTTATGCTTATAAAAATGGATGAAATTATCTAAATGATCCATTGAGTGCCCATTTTAATTACATAGATGGAAGGATTACAAGAGGACAGTATTTTATGTCTACCTGCTGCTTACTGTGAGGTCAGTTCTTCAAATTTTTATTACTAGACTCTTACATAAACCTTTGAGTTAAATTTCATTTCCAAATACGCAAAGGGAAGTTTGTGGGCCATAGTCGTCTTTATTCATTGTACAATTTTGTGTTGTGTTTTTTTTTCTCCTTTTGTTTTTGTCTCTTTTTACCTCCACAAAATGGAATGTTTTTGTTTTATATAGAGTATACATTTATGTATGTCTTTTATATATATACATACACGCATATATGAAAGAATTCTGTGGCTATTTGCATATAGATGCTAGAACACTGTTTTACAAGTCAGGTGTGTTCAACTCCTACCCTAGCTATCTATCTGAAACCTTGGTTTTGAGACGATTTTTCTTTGGAAATGCTTTCATATAAGGTAAGGTAAATGAAGTGGCTCTTATTGCAAGACTTTTTTTTCATATCAATTCTCTTTCTAGCGTGCAATGATGCGCTTCTCAGAGTTGGAGATGAAAGAGAGAGAAGGCCAAACAGCTACCAAAGACTCAGAGGTCTGCAGATTCAGCCAGGCAGACTGGGAAAACTTGAAAGGAAACAGTGAAAAGAAGCCAAAGTCTGTCGCTCTGGAAGATGCCATTGCTGACCAAAATGACAATGACAGATGTAAGCAAATTTAGATGGCTTTCTGAAGCGCGTACATGTCTCGGGTGCTGCAGCAGCTTGCAGCAAAGCTGCAAGGGCAGCGTCATCTTCATGTTCTTGTGGTGTTGCTGGTTAGTCACTGACCTTAGCCTCTGCAGGTACAGAGCTGCCATGGCTGGTGCTCTCTGTGCTTGTTTTAGGGGCTGCAAGTTACTGGTTACAGTTGTACCCACTTTTCAGCAGGTAGTTAACTGTCATTGAAGTTACTGTCTTAAAAGGATAAGTCCTTTTACTTGATGGAGTACCATGTCAATCAGTGAGAACAAAGCTCCAGGGTTCTATTTTAAATGCAGAAAGGAGGTGGGGGAAGAGAGGGGGCAAGAAGGAGTTCAGCTTCTGGAAGCTGCTGTATGACTGAGAGTTGCCAATATTGCAGCTTCCAGGCAAAGTAAGGATGGAGGACAGAGGGGTGATGGGAAGTGGGAAAGGATGTGATCTGCCAGGGTGGCTTACTGATAAAAGCTGTCTGTGAAACTCCAGCCAATGAGAAGCTAGTTTGCTTGGGTGTGACTTCCTGTTGCAGTGACTGGCGGGATGTATGTGGCTGGCTGGTACAAGTACTTGGGGGACAAAGTGGGAGGCTGTGAAATTCCCTGTGGGGCTGGCTGCACCCTCTTGACTGTGGCATGATGTGAGAGGACCACAGAAAATACATGCTAGTAGCATTGTTCTAAAAGTAATAAATTGTATTAGGCTATTTTTATGCCGTATGCAAGAACATGTTTGGGGTTTTTTTTTAAACTCAAGCATGGTGCTTCCATCACATTCCTTTTTTTTTTTTTTTTTCCTTTCTCTATATAATTAAGGAATGGATCAGTTCTTCCTGCTGGTGCCTTGTTTTTAACAACTTAGAAAAAAAAATTCTGTTCTGAAAGTATTGCAAAACAAGAGGAAACACTATAGACAGTGGTGGGTGTGTGTCTGTGTGTGCACGTGCATGCAAGCACTGTGTAACTCGGTGGTTAAGTGTGCTCTTCTGAGGTGGAGATTCATGACTAGGGCTAGTAGAAAATTTCATTCAGGCAATTTAATAACTTTGAATTATCGTTCTGGTCTTTGGTTAATGCTCTTGGAAGAGAGCATGCTGGTCAATCATACTTTCTCGGTTATTCACCTAAATCAAGTTACTTTTGTTATTGTTGTCACTGAAATAACAGCCTTATCAAAAACAGGCCTAGCAGAATAGCAAGGGAAGGTGTTAATCGTTATTGGGAAAAGTACCAGGATGGGGAGAAGCAGGCTGAGCCCCTGGAACCTGAGCGGGCTTTCCTTTCTCTAAGCTGTATCAAGGCAGCTTTGAGGAGGAAGGCACTGCTGCCTTTGTAGTCCCTGTGTTAAAACTGAGAGCTCGGCAGGCTGCTTCCCAGCTCTCTCCTGTGCAGCCTCCCTTGCTCCTCAGGGGGCTCAGAGTGCCCTGGCGATGTCCTCTGTTAAATCCCACTGTGGGTGTGCTGGAAAGTGTGAACAGCAGTGGCAGCACCAAGCTTGTGCTGGCTGCAGCTGTAGTATGGGAGAGGGGGACTGGTCTGCAGGGTCAGGGGTGCCTTCAGGGAAGGGAAGGAGAACCTGCTTGGGGGTGTGCTGCTGGGGAGATGCAGGGAGGAAGAGCATTAGAGCATCTTTTCCTGAAATACTGTCCCCCCCTCCCCCCATCCTTGCAAAAGGTTGATGATATGGTGCTTCCTTAAATTCATCATGTATTGAGTCTCCGGCACTTGAATCTGCTGGCTGAAATGTGTTTGAGACTATTAAATAACTGTTGGAAGCAGGGAAAGTATGTTCAGTCTTATGTTAGTTCGTTCATCTCCTCTACTAATTAGCCCTGACTTAATAGGCAATTTCAGAGTTTGGCCAAATGTCTAAACTGCTAAAAGCGCAGATCTGTTCTGCTGAGGGAGCTCCTCTCCTGTGTGCCCACCTGTACAGCAGCAAATACTTACTGGTACAGATACAGGTCTCAGTAAAAGGGTATTTTTTATGGTGGTGATTCACCTCCTGCCCCTCAGGGTAGCAGCTGATAAATCAGGAAGCCAAGTTTCACTTTTTGAATGCCTCTAGTATAGTGACTTGGGCTCTGGTGGGACTTGAGCCACCAGTGGTTTTGATGCACCTCTTGCTGTGTGATTGCCAAGGGGGTGATGTGCTCTGTCTGCTCTTCCCCTTCCTTTATCGCCAGCATAAGCCATTATCTTTATAAGTAGCCCCCTTTCCCTCTTAATTTCTAACCACGCTTTTGGTGTGTGTGGCTTTAAAGCTCTGGAATGGGAACTATCTGATGGTTTGGATCTCCTCTTCCATTTTTCTTTCTGCATCCTGCGAGCAGTCTTGCTGCTAAAAGGACGTTTCACCTTGTCCTACACAGCATTTGTCCAGCACTGGCTCAAAGCAAAGCGGCCTGTCTTTATGCGTGTGAGGAAGGAGTCTAGGAGCCAAGCTGGCGAGCTCTTTGGCATGACCCCCGCTGCTAGCGCTTCACCTGCCCGGTGTTGGCAGGGAAGAGGAAAACCGCAAGTGGAGCTGACTGTGGCGTGAAGCCTGCTCGCAGGGCTTCTCCACTGCAGCCATGCCTGGTGTGGGGTGCCAGAGCCCATCGGGGCCCCAGCAGCTGCTTGGCTTTTTGGCTCCTCTAAATCTACCAGAGTGATGGCGACAACAACAACAAAAGGCTAAATAATGCAGGCAGGTGATGCTTACAGAGGCATCTGGTGGGATGAGAACTGCTTTTCTTAGCTTGCCCTGGGACTTACTAATTTTTCTAGTTATACAGCAGGAGTACAGAGTTTTTTGGAAGCAAACTGTGGTTCAAGAACCAATTTCTTAAACTTTTCCTGTGACTTGGTGGTGCATGGCTTTGCTGTACTGAGAGTCTTCTTAAGCTTCATTGTGACTTCTGGAAAAGGGTAAAAAAGGTGGGGTTTTTTTGGTTTGTTGGCTTCCCCCTCCCCTAAAAATCCACACATGATTTAAGGGAGATAGCCTGTTAGCTAATTAAAGAGTAATTAAAGCCAAGGAGAAAGTAGATGTGCTTTAATTCTCTACCATCTCATTTAGGTTTTGTGGGGCATTCTGAGTGCAGCCGTGAAGCTGCTTTGTTGCCAAGGTGACTTGTAAATGTTGCTGAGGCGATGCTGCTCTGGTGCATTTCCATAGCACAAACATGATAAATTATGGGATGCATATGTCATGAGTCATAGGATTGTTCAGAGATCAAGTGATTTAAGCTATTGGCATGGACACGCGCATCAATACGGGCACGTGATGATCTCATGTCGGTTCATAACAAAGCTCTTCTAGTGGTATTGAAAATCATACCCAAGTGTGAAAGATTGAATAAATTCTACAAGCTGTGAATTTCTTGACTGGGGAAGTGTGTTTTTACCCATTTATCTAGTTTTCTAGGAGGAAAATATTGCCCATTTAAGCCTTCTCTGGGAAAAACAAAACCTGGTATATTAGAAGCTTGATCTTAAGGCGTGAGATCATGGGGAAGAAGTTAAATCAGTTTCTACTTGTGAAAGTAAATGGTGTAATGCGACAAAGCCTTTAGAGCTGGTCTTCAGCATTGGGAGCAAGTTGCTGATGTCCGTTTGCATGATAATTCCCTGCTTTTCTCGCTGGGCTGTGTGTATACCTAACAAATGAAGGATGGAGACAGTAAACATGTACTTTGCCCTGGTCAGTTATTACCTTCTGGACATGACACAATGCTAAAAAAAAAAACAAGTGGAAAAAAACCAAAAAGCCTGTGCATGGAGAATGGCGGTTGCGGTTGGCTTGGGTAGAAGGAAACAAATGTGGAAAGCACCCAAGCAGAGGTACTTGGAGGGAAAAATGAGATCACCTGGGTTCCCTCTGCCCCATGGGATACTCAGAATTGGATGCTGACAGTGACTTACAGAATTTCTTATTGTTGTAATCTCCATGCTGAATACTGGGTTTTAGCATTTGGATAGTCATTATGTCTTTGGATGAATAAAGGGTGCCTTGCATAAGTAGCGCAATGAGAGGTTGCTCCAGGGAAGAGGAAAGGCTGTTTTTAGCTGCCATGTTATTTGAACAAAAGAATTGCAGCTTAAACACTAGGATGTGTTTCCTTGTTTGCATCGCGTGGGGAGGGCCTGGTCTCAAGCAGCTGACAGCAACAGGAAGATGGAAAAATGAAAGGAAAGTTTTTTTGGTAGCATGTTTGTGTGTGCGTGTAGCTGTTTCTCATGAGATTGTAACCCTTGCACTAAAAGGATACTGCTTCAAACAGAAACTATATAAGAAGAAGCATCTTCTTAATTCTGCCTTGTTTCTAGTTTGGTAGGACAGTGAGAAATGGTTTCAGTTGTTGGTGCTGGTTCTCACAGCTGGTGTGAGACTGGCAAATTCTGTAGGCTTGAAAAAGAAACATGTTTAGGAGTTTAATCTGCTTACTCATAGAGGTATGTTACCATGGAACTTGGCATTTATCCTGTGTTTCTGGCTACCTCATCTTTGCTTGAATAATGATAATATGAAAACTTATTTTGTTGTTGTTTTCTTCCTTGGTGGAGAAAAGGATGTTGTAGATACATGGGGCGGGGGAATCAAAAGCAAATAAATTATCCTTCTACTTGTTGGGTGTGCACGATGTGCTTATGTTGCTGTGCCTCGTGTTGACATTTATACCTTAATTTGGGGAGACATTGTTTCTGATCGGGGTTGCTTGCAAAACAGTTTGAGAACAGAGTGGAATCTAGTGGTAAAATATTAATAGAGCCTGTGCTCTGTGAGGCAGTCACCGCTGTGCCAAGGGGAAAAAACCTCTAGGTGTGCAACGTGGCTGTGCAAGCTGTGTCGAGAGCCTGACAGCCAGGGGTTGTGCAGTGTCCTGAACAGCAACTGACCTTTGTTCTTTCATGGTGAAAATCCGGCTGTAGAAGAGGCAGGGAACATTGACAGCGGAGCAGATAAGCAAGGACGTGTCCTGCACACCTCCCTGGCTTCACCATCGCTGTCCTGCCGTGTCGATGCAGGATGGTTACACAACCTGGATTAACATGCGGAGATGTCGCTTCTCTAATGGTTTTAGCTGCAGCTAGCGGGACGGATTTCAGAGGCGTGTGTGCAGCGAGCAGCTCTCGAGAGGGATTTCTGGCTCAGCAGCCAAGGAGATGTATCTCTGGTCGCCTGGGGGGTGCCCCTTGGATGTGATCGGAGAGCGGAGGCAAAGGTGTCGCAGAGCTGCTGGCAAGTGAGGGCTTTCTGGATAAACTTCAGTAGGTGTGTGCTGGTCTCCTCAGCATGTGGAGCCCCAGAGAAATGCCGACAGTGACAAGCTGTTAGCGAGGTTACAACAAATGTCTTTCTCCTCTTTTTTATTTTTTAGCACAGACGGTCGGAGCAAGCAGCACTTGGTGTCCCTGTGCCAAGTCCTTGTGCAGATAGAGAAGGAATTAATCTGCAGTGGGTTGCTGTCAGTGGTGTCAGGCTGGAATTAGCTTGCTGTTTCCTGCAAGTCCCAAAGATTAAGACCCCCCACCCCAGACCCCCACCCCTACAGCCTGCTACTTCCTCTGACCCTGCAAAAGCTTCTTTGGGAATTGGTCAGGATGTGCCTGCCTTTTCTCAGGCCAGGCAGTGTTAGGAGCTGGAAAGCTGTTGCAGCCTGTTGACTCTAGTGGCATGAGGTGTGTTGTGTAGCTGCTGGTACTGCTGGAGATGTGAGGGCTAAAAACGACGAGAGTGTAGCAGAGAGTGCCTTTATCTGATCTGTTTGGGGAAATGAAGCATATAAGTATAATGTTTCCTTAGGAAAGGGGGAAAAATAGTAGATTGCATTAAAGATGTAAAATGAAATCTGAAAGAAGTATTTCTGAAGTGGTACTTAAAATGTGTCTGGTCCATCTCCTTTTACACTGTGTGAAACAGGACTGCTGGTACTGTTGGTGTGGTTACAGGGCACAGCTGTTGGGCAGCATCTTCATGTCAGATGTGCAGGCACGGGGTGTTGCCAGATTAATTCTGATTCGGGGGGACACTGGCAGTTTAGAGGCATAGTCATAGTAAGATGAGATGCCTGTTTTCTGGAACTTGTCAGCGTTGCTGGCTGGAAGAAGTGTGACAAACTGCGTTTTAAAGACTCGAAGGGAGCAGGTGTTGGCCAGACAGCCTTGAGGAGAGGAGCATCGCCAAATAGCAGAATGGCTCAAGCATCCCGCTCGCCTGGAAAAAGTCAACTTCTGTTTTGATTTTTCTTGGCCAAATATCTTCTGCTGTTCTGTAAAGCAGCCCTGCAGGCAACTTCCCAAGCAGCGTAAAAATGACGCTGGAGTGTCTTCTGGTGCCCAAAAACATCTTCAGAGCCCTGGGTGCTATTTGAAGTGATTTCCAAATGGTCGTGAAGAAGAAATCTCATCAGGGAAGTTTTGTTGGTTAGTTGGTTGGTTGTTTTTTAGCCCCTTGGCCTTACATTGCTGACAACAAGTATTTTAAGCATGGTTGTGAAACCAGAAGATGTTGGCAGAGCTTTAGGAAGGTGTTCTCAAGATGTGGTGGGATAGAGTTGGGATCCATCCAGAGGCAGCCAGTGCCTGGATGATGGTGTGGTGAGTCTTGGAGGAGACAGCAGGGGAGAGCGGTCTGCAAGGGAGCAGTGTCTGTCCTGGTGATTGGCCAGAGCAGTTGAAGGCCAGGCTGGGTAAAGGAGGAGGCTGAGTAAGGATGGGGAGGATCAGGGAGATGGAGGGGAAGGGGAGCTGCCAGGAGTCCACGTAGGAAACCAGCAGATGTGTTTGCAGGAAGGGAAGTAGAAGAAGGAGGAAGGGCAAAAAGGAAGAAGAGAAAAAGGGACAGTGAGCTGTGGGGAGGTAATACAGTGCATACAGAGAATTTACCAAACATTGGCAGACGTGCAGAAAGAATATTGGTCAGCCAGGAGGGCTAAAACACATGGGAAAACAAAGTTGTTTTTGAGAATTGTAAATAGGAAGCTGATCTAACTGCATTGCCATCTGTATCGCATGTCTGCCTAACTGTGCCTCGGCTACTTGGGTTAAACACAAGAAAAAACCCCCACCCCAGCACTATTCAAGATGATTGTCATTAAGTGTCCATTTAAAAATGGTTAAGCGGTCGCTATATGTGTGGGAACAGTATTGGAGAGGGGAAGCTGAAGTTAAAGCATGCATGGCAACATAGGTGTTTTTGAGGCTAATTTGTCAGACTAGTTTCTAGTAAGCTTTTCAAAGCTCACCCGCTCACTGCTGCTGGAAATATTCCTTGAGAAAAGTGAGGTTTTTTGTAAAAGGAGGTGGCAAAGATCATGTGATGTGCAGTGACTGTCTGGTTACTTGAAGTGAGGAAGCCTTTTTATAACCTTGGATTCAAGTAGTGCTTTTCGCAAAATATCACAGCTATTCTTAGTGGTATTCCCATGTATGTGTGTGCATACTCCATATCCCATTTATATCTCCAGAAGAAGGGATGAATGCTTTTCAGTCAGACTCTGAAATTTGATGTGAAAAATTAAGGAAGGTTTAGGAATTAGAGGAAGATTAATACTTTTATTATCATCAGGAGGTATTTTTGAAAACAAAGTCATTGCAAAAGAGAGCCTGGATTATTACTTAACATGATTTTGGAGGGTGAGAGGTTGCTTTCTGACAAGGGACTGTGCCTTCAATATCTAAAGATGTTTCTTTATTTTAAAAAGCATATTGTGAGATTTCTATGGATACAAGTATTGTGAATGTGTTACACTTCTTAAAATGATGTAAAAACAACACAAAGTATCTTGGTTTAGGGGTTTTGTAATTAACTGTTGAGAAAACGGCTACTTCAGGCTGAGCAGAGGAGATTTGTTTCAAGTACAATTGTGTGTTACTTTGCATGCCTCATGAACCATAAGTCATGATGCAGATGACGTGGGAGAGATCAGAGAGCATAGCTTTCTCACAGTTAATTGTTTTATATTTATTAGGTCTTGTGGTGTTTGTTTTTTTTTTGTATCTTTAGGTAACTTTACCAGTGCAGAAAACAGCCAAGGTCATTTTCTTGAAACTCCAGAGGAAAAAGATATCTCAAATGAGAAATGTTATTTAGAGAGACATTCTATATATGAAAAAGCGGAAGACCAGGCAACAGAAGATATTGGCCAATATCCATGTCCACGTCTGGACAGGAAGCGTAAACACTCTGGTGAGAGAGTGCAAAATGATGGCAGTCAAAATGAAAACTTTGTGGATGAACTGCAGGATGAACTTATATCAAAAGCAAAAAAGAAGAAGAACTCGAAAGGTAAGACAGCATTTTGCTTTGGTCTCTCTGAAGGAATGTCTTGTGAAAGGAATGTCCCTTTGGCTTAATGTGTTTCCATTTTTGAACTTGATAGTTACTAATGTGAGCACTGTCATTTCACTTAAAATTATATATATATATATATGTATATATATGTTTATATATATATGTATATATAAAAAACTTGGTATATAAGGGTGAAGCACTAGTCGTTGGACATTGTAGCCACAGCAGTGCAAGTTACTGTAGTGCATGTAACCCTTAATGAGCAAACCTTTAAAATGCATAGTGTGGGGGTAAAGATGAGACTATATGCCCCGAAAGTGAAATGTAGCTTTTGTTTTAAGTTGAGGGGGCTTTTTGATTAATTTTTAGTTATTTTTCCATTAGATGACTGGCCTGAGAGGGAAATGACAAACAATTCCTCTAACCACTTAGAAGAGCCCAGTTGTAATGAGGTGACCAACCTGAAGGTGTGCATTGAATTAACAGGGCTCCATCCCAAAAAGCAGCGTCACCTGCAGCATCTTAGGGAACTGTGGGAGCAGCAGGTGTCACCAGAGAGATCCCCGTCCGGCAAGTTGGGCCGGCAAAGCAGGAAAGATTTAGCTGAGGCTGTTCAGCCAGAGGCCACTGCAAAGGTCAAAGACTTCACAGAAGAAAGGCACACCAAGAAAAGGTCAGAGGCCAAAAGCAATAGAAGTTGGTCTGAAGAGTCCCTCAAAACAAGTGACAATGAACAAGGTATGCAGAGACTACTAGGGAAACCATCTGGCTTTAGCATTTACAGTGACGCATGCTGCCACTGATGTTAAGGAATTGTGGAGAACTTTTGTTTTTCTTTTCAAATTATATATATATATATTTCTGTAGATGTCCATTTCTGTGAGGACTGACACCTCCTCTTTAAGAATTTCACTGTAGCTGATGTTTGGCAGACAAGAAAACGTGTTTGTGTATGTGTGTGTAACTGTTTGTGTGTGTGTGTGTGTGTGTGTGTGTGTGTGTGTGTTGTGGCTTTAAATTCTCTTTCATAGATAACATGAAGGTGAAGTTTATGTCTCTAGAGGAAAGCTGGGGGGGGGTTGGGGGGGGTGGAGGGGGAGTGGCAGCATACAAATGTGACCATGCTTCTGGGTGAGGTAGGGAGCAGACAGGCTGCTAGCTGGTGTAAGAGCATTTAACCACACGTAGGATTTGAGGGGCTGTGACCCTCTGAAACGGCATCAGCACAGCTAGCAGCTCTTGATCTTGGGAACCCAACGCCTCCAGCATCCTCAGCACTGCTGGGTTTCTCTGTCTTTCCCGGGCCATATGCTCAAGAGCAAAGCTCATCCTCCTCCTGAAGAGGATGCCTTGCTGGTTTGTCGTGGGCATGTCCTGTAATAAGCCCCTGCAGCCCCACTCCATGGCCCCTTGGCAGAGATCTTCCCAGATGCTCTCTCCCAAGTTGTCAGTGCCTCAGAACACATGAGCTCTCCTTGACTTGCTGTTTCTTTTCCTCTCACTCTGTTTCCCCCTTCTCCCTATCCTCTCTTCCTTTTCTTCTCATTCCCTGTCCTGTGGGAGATCCTATGAAGGCAATCTGCCAAATTTTCCTTCGGATGGACAGGTCACTGTCCCATCTCCACTGTCCTCAGCCCCCAGGCACATTGTCTGCTCTGCTGCTTTTCCCTTTGTCTGCGTTTGCAGCCAGTGCTTTCTTAGACTGGTGGGTAATAGCAAGCATGTGGTTGATCCCCCTCATGTGTCCACAGCACCTTGTCATGTACCCCTGTCTCCTCCAGGCACAGCAGGGAGCACTTGTCTCCTCTTCTGACTTTTTAGGTAAAGAGTTGCAAATACTTTCTTCCTCTTCTCCTCTTCTTCCTCCAGGTCCTCTGCCTGCTTTTGAGGAAAGGCTGTTTCTTGGAGGGGGAGCTCCAAGTTGGATGTTTGGGCTCCTTCTTCTTTTAAGGACCTGGAAGCTTCATCAAACTGGTGAATAACATTCACCCTACAGCTGGTCTAAGCTGTAGTTTAGCTGAGAATTTTCTTAGAGTGTTGATCCTCTTGTCCCGTGCCATGAAAAGGACTGAGTCCAGGTCATCCTGTGCTGATGAGTTTTCCTTGGTAGCATCTCTGAAACGGTGACAAGCAGAAGTATTGGCTTTCCTTCTGTGCTAAAACTCCTCACCCATCTTTTCCCTTGGTAGGATTACCTGAAGGCAGAAACCCCCAAACTGTGATGCTTATAGGTGGGGAAGATTATCCAAAGGGATTTGTGGAGCAGGAGATAAAAACTTAGTTGGAGCTTTGATGCTTACTCCCTTGGCAAGCATAGTGTCAGTTCAAACATCCCTGACCATTGCCTGCTCCCCTTTGTACTTCCAGAAAGAGATACCTTGTAGAGATTAAATGAGGGTCAGTAACAAGAAGCCACATTGTTTAAGGATGCTCTATCTTTCCCCTGTGATGCCTCCTGTGACAGGCTTCTCTAACATGTGGCCTCAGGAAAGAAAGAGGTGTCTCCTGGTGTCTCCTTTAGGCACCATACCTAAAGGCATGCAGATTCAATTATCCCATGGCAATGAGAAACCTTGGTTTTGGAAGTGGCTATAAAACCATGTACCTGACTGAATTAAGGCTTGCTATTCATTATGCAGAGGCACTGGAGATCGCTTGGGTCAGTTTGCTAATGCTCTTCCAGCCCTCTTGGAGTGTAAACCTTTGAATCTCCTTTTTGTAGTTCACTAGGACAAGAACTTTTTTCCCCTAGTCTAACAGTGGGATGATTTGCCACCATGCCTGCAAATCTCTTGGAGGGTGGAGGGTGATGACTTCTGGGCTTGCTGTTTCATGTTCAAGCTGGGATTTTAGTTTGGGAGGAGTTGTGTGTTTCATTCCAAGCAGCTGCTGGGCTGTCACTCCTCTGTCCTCCAGTCAGTGTCGTCTGGCTGGGAGACCAAGCAGTGGCCACTGGAAATGATTCCCCAGTGACTCTTCTGGCTCTTGCCTACTTGCATCCTCACTTGTGGGTCAGAACCACGGGAGCTGGGAATGCTGCTTGCCTGAATAATATCAGGGTCCTGTCTCATCCCACTCGTGAAGTGATGTTGCCTGTGCTGGCTCTCTGGGGCGCAGCAACTCCCTGAGTGTGGAGATGCCTGCAAGCTCAGGGCATCATGCCACTTGCCCAGACTCGTGGCCAAGGTGGGAGATGGGGTTCCACCTAAGAAATAACCTCCCAGCACTGCGGGCAGTGCGCAGTTAGCTAGCTCTTCTGACAGTCCCCCAGGGAGCTGCAGCTGCTCAGCTGTATTGAAAACACAGGCAGCGTGGAAATAAAATCCCCAAGGAGAGGAGCTGGGAGAATCTCACCCACTGGGAAATCCTCTGCCTATCCCTTGGAGCTGCTGTGGGTTGTTGGCAGTGCTGTGGCCACTGGCTTGGCAGGCAGGAGGAGACAGCTGCCAGGGTGGGAGCTAAACAAGCGAGGATTCAGGTGACGTGGAAGCAGCTGCTTTTCCATGTAGACCTCTCTGCAGCCTGCTCCTGTGGGAAGGGAGGCAGGTCCTGCTCCGAGTCAAACTCACCACATCCCATGTCAGTTGGAGGCCTGGGTTTTGTGGGGCATTTTGGTTTATTTGTTTGGTTTTTATTCATGGATATTTAGGGATATTCCTGCCCACTCTAGTTTTTCTTCTGACTTCATATATGTAGTGGCCAGAAAGATGGGGTGGGATTCCAGGATTAATCGCTTGTGTTTTATCTGCCTGTGTGTGTTGCATTTCCCAGGCCAACACTTGGCTTTTTCCAGCTAGCACTGGCCTTTTTTTCAGTGTTATTGATCCCAAAGCTCCTGGGCATAGAGTTGCTACTCTTCATCTCTTGGCTGTTGCGCCCAGTTAGCCTGGTACCTGCTGTCACCACTGTGGAGGGTCGAAGTGGAGCACAGAGTTCATGTGGAGCTTGCAGGCTGGAGTATGCACTTTTTGTGGTGACTAAATTTCTGCTTTTAATGCCATGGCATCCCTACATGGAAAAGTCTGCAGTTGTTTGAGATAGGTTTCTCTTTCTGTAGGTTTCTCTTTCTGTGTTTTTTTTTTCCTTCATTCTTCGAGTATTTCTGTCTTTCTCTGATCTGTGAAGCTTTTTTCCCTGGCTATTCTAGTTTTGTTTTTTTTTTACATGCAGCAGTTTATTACTTCCCTTACTGCTCCCCAGATCTCATTTCTGTGGCTTTCCATCTTCACTTTTTTTTTTTAGTGATTAAGTAGATAATGATGATAATTCTGTATTGGAATTGGGCTTTTCACATGCTACTCCAATTAGGTTAGTTTGGAACAGGAGAATTAAAACATGTCTTATTTCATGCTGTCTGCAGAGCTGGAAAGACAGCCTTGCATCCATAGGCTCAGCCTTACGGTAGTTGCCTTCCTTCAGGATTGCAAAGCCTAAAAAACTTTCTGGATTTTTGCTGAACAATCTGCACATCGTGTGTCCTGTAAATTCCCTTACATCTGCTTGGCAAGCCATGGATTGCATCTTTCTCTAGAAAGCAGCTTGAGAGAATGAAGGGATTTTCTGTTCTAATCTTTAATCTAGAAACTTGCCTGCAAGTTGTTTTCACAGATATATTTAAAGAATGCCAAAAGTGTGAAGCTGCCCACCAAGGGGATTGTAGATTTTATATTCTTCTTTACTGACTGACTCTGGATCGAGTCCTTTTAAATAAAAATATATTTTCTCTGAGCAACTGTCTTATTTGCTCCTGCCATCTCTTCTGTTCTGAAAGTAACATCACTTCAGAGACTTCTCAGAGCAAAGGAGCTTCTTTCAAGTGCTCAGGGTTTTTTCTGCACCTTTTACACTCAGTGGTGTGGTATTGTTTGGCTGAAGTGTCCCTTCCTTTCCAGCAACCTTTAATTTTTCTGCAGAGGAGTTGGTTCTGAGGTCACCTCAATTCTCTTCTTGAGGGAAATTCAGACTATAAAAAGTCAACTTTCTTGTCCTTGTTTTGTTGTAAACCTGCTTGTGCTCTGGGAAAAAAAAAAAAAGTCACCATGCTTTTTGCATGTGGTCCAGATTGTGGGATTCAGATAACCCCCAGAGAAAACCCAGCCTTGCTGGTATCCTGCCATGGGTGGCAAAACACTGGCCTTAGTTCCACAACTTCCCAGGGATTTCTGGTCCCTCAGAAAGACTCACTTCTGGACGTAGTCCTTGAGAGAGCACAGCTGGGCGCTTTTCCTGCAAAATTCTTGCTCTTGTTGATAGAGTATTCGCACAGGGCCTCTGTAGGGATGACTCCTTGAGTAGCCTTTCTTATCTTGGTTTGTTTTTAAAGTGAAAACAATACCAAGGAGAAGTTCCCCATCTCATTGCCATCTTACGGCTGAACTCAACATTCCCTTCTCACGCTGTCCCACCAAGACCTCATCCACGCTCCTCCCTCTCTTGGTTTCCCCTTCTCCCCCACCGTGCTCTGCGACCACACCTAGCCAAAGACAGACAAGCCCGGCTGGGCCCAGGCTGCCGGAGTAGTTGGTTCCCCTTCAGATAAAGCAGTTCCAGGTAAGGAGACGAGTTTTTCCTCAGACCAGGGCAGTGTGGTGGTGGCTTTCCCCTCTGCCGGTGGCGGCTGGGCTGTGGCAGCGCCAGGCTGGCTGGGCACAGCATGGCATGGCCTCCGCGGTGCCCTGGCACCCAGCACGGGAGCGGTTTTTGTCAGAGTGTTTATAAGTGTTTAACGTGTAACGCTGACGGGTGAGATGCTATTTACAATTTGAATGTGGAATGCTTAAAATATTAATGATTTGGAAATGTAATTGGTAGATCTCTTAAGCAGTTGAGGAGCTTGTATTAAGTGCTAGTGATGTGTTTTCCTTTTAACACACCATGCAACGTGTAATGCCTTTTCCTTCCCATTTAGGCTTGCCCGTATTCCCAGTGTCTCCGCACATAAAGAGCCTTTCATCCACCAATGCAAACAGCAAAAGGCAGGCTCAGCCAAGCTGTACTCCAGCCTCGAGGTTGGCTGCCAAACAGCAGAAAATTAAAGAAGGCCGGAAGACAGATGGGCTGTACACAGACGAAGAGGAGGATTTCCAGCATGCATCTTTGCTGCAGAAATACAGCGAGTGTGAGAAGCCATCAGGGAAACGTCAGTGTAAAACAAAACACTTGGCACTGCAGGAGAGGAGAAGGAGGTCATCTCTGACAGGGGATGACACCACAGATATCGAAAATGCTGAAGATAAGGTATCTTTATTTAGACTTAATTGTCCATCAGCCTCTCAGAAGGCAGGGCCAGGCTGCTTAAAACTAAGACGCTGTTGTGCATGCAGGGTAGCAGGGATTGCATTCACGTTCATCTGTGGATGCTCTGTACATTCTGTATCTTTTTCTTAACCCGTCTTAAAGGCACTATTGCAGGGGGTGAGGCATCTTGCATTTAAAAGCTGTAGCAGCTCTTTCTTAAAAATTAAAATGTGAGTAGAAAAGTGTTAATTCTTTGCTGGTAAAATATAATCCCATTGCTGTATTGTGAAACGAGGAATAAAAAAAACCCACGATAATGGTTTTGACAGGTCACGGTAACAAGGAAAGTCAGGAAACGACCTGAGCCTACTTCAGACTGTGACTCCTCGCCAGCCAAGTCATATGAGCAGAAGCTGTACGATCGCCTGCAGCAGACACCCTCATTGCTGCCTGTCTCACAGCCCTCACAGCTGCCTATCACAAGCCCCCCTCAGGAGAACACCCCGAGCCGGCCCATGCCACCCGAAGCACGGAGGCTTATCGTCAATAAGAACGCAGGGGAAACGCTGCTGCAGAGGGCAGCACGTCTGGGATATGAGGTAAGACTCCCCCAATGCTCTGTGGGATGATTGTGTTTGGTTGTTTTTTGTTTGTTTGTGTGGTTTTGTGTGGTTTTTGTTTGGTTGTTTTTGTTTTTAGTTCAAAGGTTAAACCCTTCTTTCTAGTATTATAGTTTGAAATCTTACAAAGCAACAGCTTCCAGTTTCATCATTGAAATTGACAGCCCCCTCTTCCTGCTGCATTCCCTTCCCTGGTGTGCAGGGCCTGAGGACAGGTTACTGTGGGAGTGGGGTCTCCACCACTGCTGGGTCAACTGGTGAGGACGCAGGATACGCAGCATCCTGTATGAATGAGCAAAGGGTAGTTTTATTGGTAACCCTCACTTCCGTTTAAATATAAGCCATCTGCAAACAGAATGAATGTTCTTTGGGGTTTTTTTTTTATTGTCTTTTGTTTTGAAATAGCCTTTATGTTGTTCTTTAATGAGCCATACAATTTTTTGCTTTTGTTATTTGGGAAGAGCTTGTAGTTTAGGAGAAGGGTTTTATTTTTTTTGTTCTTTTCTCCAAGGAGTATCTGGTATGTGACACAGGATGTAGCACTTGGAGTGTCCTCTTGCATGATCAGATGCATCGCAGGAGCACTCTGCATGCTTTATGCTCGGAATCTGGAGCTGCTTGGCGTAGCTGGAACAATGTTGTCTAATGAAACGGCCCCCCTGTTGTTACAAAAATCAGAAACTGATGAATTCGCTGGCTCTGCTGTTTTGAAGCACGATTTTATTGGGGAAATATGGGCATGTAGGTATGAGTGTTGTTGTTGCTCAACATCAGATCTTGCAAAGAGGTGTTTCATTGTAGAGAGCGATTGCTGCATTTGGCGCAGCTGCAGGGTTTGCCTTGGTGGTGAGAGGGGTGCTTGGGCCTCAGAGCTGGTCTTGAGCTCCGTGCTGGAAGGTGGCATTAGCCTGGGCCCAGGTGGGGCCTGCCCAGCCTCAGGGATTTGTTGAAGAAGTGAAATGCCTTTTGGATGGCTGGAGAGCTTTGTGTGGACAGAGGCCTTCTCCATCTCTG
This sequence comes from Ceyx cyanopectus, assembly GCA_013401355.1. Taxonomy (NCBI): domain Eukaryota; kingdom Metazoa; phylum Chordata; class Aves; order Coraciiformes; family Alcedinidae; genus Ceyx; species Ceyx cyanopectus. The sequence continues at coordinate 24,204 of VYZU01091233.1, read as the reverse complement.
GAAAGCAGGGTTTATTGGAACGGTTTTGTTTACTATAAAGACTTGTTCTTATAACCCAGGGCACTTCAGCTCTGGCTAGGAGGAGGAGAAGTGGTTCTTACAATGTTGCTATGGTAATCTCCATAATTTAATGATTTAATTTCCTGTGGACCTAAAATTTCCTGTGGATCCAAAATCAAAATGTGATGTAGCATGCGCTTCAAGCTATGGATGTGTGTTTACTTCACCTGTGATGCATGTTGGGGTGAGCGCACTTGGGCACTTGGCTTTCTGTGCCCGGTGTGCCCTGCTGAGCACAGCTCAATGGGAGCAGCTCTGAAACTCAGTGATGGGCTGTGGTCTTGAACAAGCAGGGGCTGAAGGCTCTCTGCTTTTCTCTCTAGCAGGAGTTTGCTGCAGTATTGGCTGTTACTGGGCTGGTGGTAAAAGGCCAGGTATTCCTGGGGCTCACCAAGGTTGGAGAGTCCTGGGGCCCTGGGGTAACCCTTCTGTGCTCACTGTGCCTGGCCATCATCAGCTGATTAGGGGTTTTGATTTTCTGACTTGAATTCACCTAAAAGTTCAAGTGCAAACCACTTTTTAAATAGTCTTAAGTAGTCCCATCATTTGACTTGATCATTCGGCCAGCATGGACAGCGCAGCAGCAGATCCTGTTGTAGCCAGAGCAAGTGGTAGAAAGGCTGAGCAGGGCAGGGGGGAGAGCCTGGTCTGTGCAAGTTGCTGCTGGGATCTGGCATCATCTCTATCAAGGCTTGGAGTGATGGGTGGCTGTGCCATGCTGTTGGGGCTCTTTTGACCTGTGGTGAGCTGTGATACCTGTGGTGTTTTTCTTGCTAACAACTAGACTACCACAGTTAGTACAAAGCTGAATTTCCTGCCTCCAGAAAACGTAGAATGTTAAAGAAGTTACAAATTCCTCTACTTTAAAACAAACAAACAAAAAATCTAGATAGATCATTTGCTGGTCAGTGACCTGGGTCAGCTGCACGTGTTTTCTGCTGTCCCTGTTAGTAGGGCAGCAGCCTTTGGTGGCTACAGTCTGGTGGCCAAGAACTGATGCTGAAGTGGGGGAGCTGGATGCACCTGGGCACATGGAGGCTTCTTAGAGCTGCTGTGGGTGCAGTGGGCAGCCCTGTGGTCCCTTGCCAGCTTAGTGGCACATGGAGCAGATGTTTGCATCACCAGGGCTACAGCTTGCAAAGGGGTGCTGGGTGCTGATACAGGACTTGGAGCTGGAAGTGGCTGACACCATGGGGTAGCACTGAACCCTGATGGTGGCAGGAATGCTGTATGGGGCAGAGCAGCACCAACAGCTCTTCTCTGAAACAAAGCTGACCTCGTGCCTGTCCTTGGCAGTCTGCCTACCTGGCCTTTGCAGGAGGCTAAGCAGCGATTCCAGCCAAAACCCAGAGGCAGTGCTGGCACCTTTGGCATGCAGAGGTTCTGGTGAGCTGTGTATATCACTCCTGGACCCATGAGGAGCCCAAATGCAGCTAGATCAGGTGTCTCTGCCCCATTGTCAATCATGCAAATAGTTGCAGGAAGGAGGACACAGGCGGTTATGATTTTGCATGTAAAAGCTGACATAAGAGTGAAATATCAAAGAACAAATGTGGCTTCTGTCTGGTCAGATAAATTGCAGGGCTGCAGCCAATAAGACTATTTAAAGACAGTGTGGAAAATGGTCTTCAGCTCTGGAAATCCATTTGGTCTGAGCAAAACCCTGCTGAAGCTGGTGGGAAGCTTTTCCTTTTCTTCACTAGGCTTCTGTGCCAGCCTTTGCTTCATTGGGATGTTAGCAACACATTCCAGTGTATGGACGCTCTTGAATCCGTTCTGTTTTCCCCATTTGAAACAAATGACTTGAGATAATAGTAGTCTTAAAACTGTAATTTACTTTTTGTGAAGGGGGAATTATAGGGAGTGTAAAGTCTTTTTGGGAAAAAAAAAATTACCAAAGGCTTGTGTAATGAATTTGATGGGAGAGGAAACACTGTCTGTCTTTGTGCTAATTGTTGCTCTTTGATGTGTGTCTGGATTTGGGAAAATTCTCTTCTGAATTTGGGATTAAATCCTGCCTGGGAAGGCAGTGAAATGAGAGCAGTATGTAGTGTGTGATACGGGTGGAGAAAGGCTAGGGGGGTTAAACACTCATGAAGACAGACTTGATCCAGTCAGGGAGGGAGAGCATTTGCCTTGGAGATGCCTCACCTGAGGATCAGGCCCTGTGTCCCTGGGTCCCTGGTGGCACAAGAGCAGGAGCTCCTGAGCATCCCCCTGCTCTTGTACAGCTCTCCTAGGGCTCTTGTACCCTCCCTAGGAACAAGCATCACTTTTGGCACTGTGCTGCGGGGAAGTGTTACAGCTCAGTGTGTAAGGCTTTGCCCAAGGGCTGTGTTTCAAGGTTGGGTGGAGGGGGATGGTGCATCCTGGCAGCAGCATGTGTGCCCAGGGTGTGGGGGATGTGCAGGGAGATGCTGACCCGCGGGAGAGGCTAAAGCAAAGGGCAGCTCTTTGTAGATGAGGACGGAGCATACATATTTGCATGCACCTTCTGTGGTTGCTGTTGCAGTTTGGCTCGCCAACTGCAGGCAGCAGAAGCAGCGGCCACACATGTCGTGGCTGGTGATGAGCGAGCTTGACTCTTCGGATTAACTGAGAGTGATTTTCAGATTGCTGGTTTAAATAGAGTACCTGAACAGGCATTAAATTGCCCTGTGGCACTTTCACAGTCTTCCTCTAACGGTAGTGAGGGATGCTTGTAAAACCAAAAGTGTGTTTGTGGCACCACATGTTTCTGTATTTGGCAGTGATGGCTAATTTTTTTGTAAATTGAATAAATCATGTTAAAAAAAGTTAATGAGGCATTTAATTAATTAACAGTGTAGAGTTTTATGGTCTTTATGGTTACATTTTGTGGTTAATGACATTCTTCTTATAGCCTCTTAACACAGAATTGCTTAACAAAATTAGCCTTTTTGTCCAGTCGTAGGTATTCCGCCCTAAGGATGAGCCTCTCCTTTTTACAAAAATAGATGAAAGGTCTTTTTATTTTGAGTTGCAGAATCTATTTTAAATGGTAACTGCGTGCTAAAAGTGGAGCTGAATATGGCAGCTGCTTCTGTTACCTATATCCATCTGCTAATTTGCCTGGCAGGGTGGTCTGGTTTTGAAGGAAAATTCATACCTCCGGGGTGTAATTTTCCAAAGCTCTTTCTTTCTGGCGTGAGCAAGTGCAGGGTGAAGACCATCGGTTCTGGACCAGTTTTTGGCCTTTGGGCTGATTAGCAGGAACATTAAGAGTCCCTGTTTGTCGAGAGGCAGGACTGTGGGGATCGGAGGTTAAACCAGTGGGTGCATTGGGTGTAGGTGGTGAACCACTCCAGACTGATGGCAGGTGAGGAAGACGCTCTGATGCCTGGGACAGGCAGCTCATTAGCTTACTGGTTAGTGAGGGCCTGCTAAAAGAGCAGCTTCATGCTGTATCCTGGATACCAGCTCTCGGGTCAGGTATACCCAGAGCACATATTATCGTGGGCTTTCTGGTAGGTTTTGAAATGGGAAGAATAAATGCATCACACCCGGCTGTTGTTTTATTCTCTTGTTTTGGCAAAGCAAACACTCGCCCCCTCCACACCGTATCTGGCTTTGCGAGGATGTCACTCAGCCTTGGAGAGAAGCAAATGCAAAATTAATGGCTTGCCACTAATCTGGAAATGTGGAGGCTAGTTTGTGTGTACAGCATCACTGAGTAATGTGCTATGTTTTGTTGGGGTGTTTGGTTTTTTTTTCACATCTGATAGGAGTTGAGGAAGGTTTGTAGCATCCTAAATTTTTGGTTGAGTGATGGAGCAGTCATTGTTTCAAGGCCGCACGACAGCACAGAGATGAGTCTGGCCTAGGCTCTTGACCGTGGTATATTTGACTGTAAGATGAATTGTGTTAAATTCGTGTGGCTTCCCACGGTGCACGGCTTGTTACTGGAACCTGGTGCCTGCCTTTAGTTCTGCATGTGGAAAACCAGGTCTGCTAAAAAAGGGATTTCCCTGGTCTTGATAGAGCTGGGCTTTTTTTTGTTGTTGTTTGTGAATAGCAAACTGTCCTTTGTGTGTCTTAAATGTGTTTTGTTTCGGGTCATGCGCTTTTTCTTTTTCAAATCAAACTGACGTCGGCTGTGCTGCTGTTGTGCCTGCAGAATTTTCTGCTAAAAAATGCAGATGTAAGAGTAAAAACCTTCCTGCTAGCTTTACACGTGGAAGTTTTGAGAAGTGGAAAGCTGTGAATTTTGTCTGCAAAATTTGCACGTTCCCCCTCTGTGAAGATTCCTGACGTTGGGGGCAGTGGGAAGGTCCCTGTGGGGCCCAGAGCTCCTGGTGTTGCTTCACACAAGGTAGTCTGCTCATGGGAAGTCGTGGTCTCCACTATGTCTCCTGAATAAGTGTGTCTTCCAACAGCTCCCTTTTTTCTTTACCATTTGACTGACCCGTCTCAAAGAGGGTGACTTAGGCATGTTGCAAACGTATTTTGCCCTTTCTCCTTCCCACATTTTCCTTCAGTAAGAGAAATGCTTGCATTTCTGCAGCAAGAAATATCTCAGTATGTCCGTTTTTTCTCTTATTTCCAGGAAGTGGTTCTGTATTGTTTGGAAAACAAGGTGTGTGATGTGAATCATCGTGACAATGCGGGTTACTGTGCCCTGCATGAGGCCTGTGCCAGAGGCTGGCTGAGCATCGTGCGGCATCTCCTCGAGTATGGGGCTGACGTCAATTGCAGTGCTCAGGATGGAACCAGGTTAGTGGCACCCTTGGCCCAGCATCAAGTGGTCACCACCACTGCCAGTGGTTTATTTGGTGACTCTATGCCTCTCCTTTATCTTCCCCTTGTCCCCTCTTCCTGGTCCTGCATGAACCCCCCAAAGCAGGCAACACTGTTCAGTCCTCCCACGTGGTGTCTTTATTGCTGGTCCTTGGGTGGGTTCTTGCATGATCTGTGACCTCCTCTGGTTAATAAAATGGGGTGGTGGTGGGGTGGTGCGCTTTTGGGGTGACTTGGAGTTCAACGTAATCTCTTCTGAAAAAAAGTTTCTTCTTCTTAAAAGGTTTCTTTCTTCTTAATAAGNCCTGAGAGACTTGGTCTAAGTGATCCTGCTCAGGCAGGGGGGTTGGACTAGATGATCTTCTAGGTCCCTTCCAGCCCCTAATTTCTGTGATTCTGTGATTCTGATTCAGGGCAGGAAGGAGTGATACTTGAGCTGCAGCCCTGCTCATTTATGTGCATTCCGAGTCTTTTGAGTTGTGCCAAAAGAGTGGGTTTTGCCTTGTTAGCAGGGTTACTTTTAAGAGCTCTTCAGGCTTTTTCGGCGATTGGATGAGCAAGTCCTGTATATGCTGTGTAAAAATGTTGCTTTACTGAGCTATTAAACGGCTCGCTGGATATTTTAGATTCATTTATTTTTTTTATCCCAAATTAGCCTTTTCTAGATTCCTCCATAAAACAGTAGAGGTGTTTAGTTCCTGTGCTCACAGAATTGATAAGGGAGCTTTTTTTTTTTCTTTCTCTTTGTGGAGATATAAATGCTGCTGTGCACCTTTTTAAAAGCTTCTTGTGAATCTTCTAAATTACCTCTGACCACCTCTGTGGGGCTGACCTTGGGGTAACTTGTCCTCAGCATATGCAGAACATTATCCACTTCATGCATTTTGGGCTCCAGTCTATGCATTTTGGAGACAGGTTGCTTTGTATTCTGCAAAGCTCCTGCAGCTTCTTATCTTAAATGGTTTATCACTATCACCATCCAAATAGCCAGGGAGGTAAAATTAGCATAACTAAGAGTCTGCCTCTTTTGTTTTTAATCTTTTTATTTATTAGCTTGGGAAGGGAGGAGTCAGGAAGACAAAAGTCCCAAGAGGGTCAGTCAGGATGGTCCATTAGAAGTTCATGATGGTCAGTCATTGCCGGTCCATCATAGCCCAAAGGAAACTTACTAGAGAAACCTGGAAACTCTTGTCTGGATTGTCAGATTCCTTCTCTGTCTCCCACTTCTAAGAAGTTTCAGCTCTCAAGGCTGATAAACAACCCTGCATTTTTTTTCTGTTCGGCTTTAATATGTGGCCCGTGCAACAGTGACAAGTTGCCATAAAAAGAATGAAATTTTTTTTTTTTTGTCTCGCTGGAATCATTCAGAAAATTAACCCCATGAAGTTTCTGACCAGTCTTAGTCACTTGCCAGTTCAGAGTCCACCTTTGATTTTGATTCACAGCTGAAACTGATTTTCAGCTTGGCTTGTGTACCCTAAAAAGTTGTTATGGGGAAGATGCATTTTAGAAATGAACATAATAATGATCTGATCGTAGATGGCAATGTCAGAACACAGCTTGTGGTTCCTTTTTTTTTTCTTTTCCTGATGGCAGACATTTTTTATTTGAAATGCTGCCCAACAGATAGTGTGAATCCAAAACGCATCTAATATACAGATGAAAGATGGTCTAGCTGCCCTGAGTTGATCAGGATGGAGAGAAGAAGTTTCTGTAAGGAACTTCTGATGAGTATTAACCACTGCCTTTTGGTAGGGTCAGACTTCTCTGTCTCCGTGGAATACATCAGGACATTCATAAGACAAATCCCACGAAGCCTTAATAAGTTTTCTGCTTTAAATCTTAGGAGAAGTGTCATTCTTCCTTTACTGTGTTGCTTTTAAACATCGAATTCCTGAACACATTCGCTCCTCAGAAAGATACAAACATTTTAACACTAAAAAAAAAACCAACAAACAATCCAAAACAAATAAACTTATCATCAAAGACGTAACCCTGTCCCCCATTTTTTAGCTACACTGGATCTGCTGTAGTGCCCCCTCCACCACCTCACAAGCCAGTGATATTTTAGGTCGTGCTGGAAGCTCTCAAGTCTCCAGACAGTAACAGTGGATGTATTTAGTTCTGTTCAGCCAGTTAACATAAATCCACCTGGAGGAGTGATGTAACTGAGTGAGCTGTGATGTAAGTGCACACTCTGTGTTTGGTTTTGTGGCAGCCTCTGAGGTGTCACTTGGATCCCAGCTGCCTGAAGCTTTGGTCTGTGGTACCTGCTGCCTGCCAACTCTGTGGTCAGCTTTTCTGAGGACATTCTGCAGAGTTGTGGCAGGTGAGGATATGGCTTTTGTCTGAACAAGAAGTCCATGTGAACATGAAGGATGTAGGATGTAGGAAAGTTCTGCAAAGTATATGCAACTCTCAGTGCCGTTTGAAGTGCTGCAGGTGCTCTGATCAATACGGTGGTTGTGCACTTGTTTTTAAGTTCGGAAGAGAAGCAAAGACCTGAGCCTCTTGCTTTGGTGTTGTCTTTTGTGTGCCTATGCAGCCAGTCTGTCTGGGAGCTCAGGAGATAAGGTGGGCCTTCAACCTCCTGTTCCTGATACTATCAGAAAGCTCGGTGAAGCCAAAAGCAAGTGAAGCGCCAGACTGTAGTGGCAGGGCTAGGAGGTGCGGGCGTTTTTAGGGGTAGGTGTCCTTCCCTTCACCCTGAGTTTGGTGGCTCTGGGGCTCTACCTGCACACCTATGGGTGCCTGCAGCCTGTGATGTCCCTCTGTCTGCCCTGTTCACAGCATCCCTGGCTGGGCTAAATACAAAGGTCTTCTGTGGTTTTCCCTTTAAAGTCTGCGCTGATGGTGCAGCCGCTGAATACACAAGCACTCTGCTGCTGAATTAGTAGCTAGTCAAAGATTATTGTAGAATAGACGAGATCTTTTTAAGATTTGTCTCAGAGGTGCCACAGTCACTAAGGGCTCTTAATAGTCTTGCCTATAAATAATAACAGACCGTGCTTAAGAGTGCTTTCCCTCCCCCGACAGGACCCCAGTAAGTGCAGTGGCTCAACAACTGCAGTTCCACCGCCAGTGGCTGATTTTAGCAAGGATGGTTGCTGGTTTTATTTGGCCTTACTTATCTCCTTATTCTCCTCCCCTTAGCTCCGCAGCATGCCCTAGGTGAACGCTTCGTGCCAAAAATACAGGCACCTCCTTGCCTGTTTGCGAGGTCTTTCCATTGCTTCAGAGTTTGCTTGCTAGATGCGCTCTCTGCAGCCAGTTTTGCTTTATCCTTCTCGCTGGCGGCTGATGAGCTCAGCCTTTTTTATTTTTTTCCCTGGGAGGACCATGCCAAGATGGCTCTTCTGCGTCCTTTCAGCTGGCCCTGGTAGAGCAATACCCTCCAGCAGCTCACTGTGCTAAAGAAGAGGCAGCCAGCGTAGCTGCCCTCCTGCAACTTGTGCCTCGTCTCTTCCGTGGGGTGGTGTTGCATAATAGAGTAGATGGAAGCAAAAATAACAACTCCCAAGATGCGGGATTGCTCGGAGAGTTACGAGACCTCTTATTGCAGCAAGGAAAATTCTGATGGTGCCTGAAAGGCTGAGAGCAAACCCTGACTGGTCTAAATAGTTTATAATTTTGGTGGTGGAATGATAAACCCCCAGTGAAATGTTTTCCGAACTCCAGTAGCAGTAAAAATAGTAGGAAGAATTTGACAGTACTCATGAGAGGGTTGAGATGTGTGTCTCCTGTAGGATATTTCAGCTCTCGAATGTCCTCAGATCCTTCTGGGGCCTTTTAAAGGGTTTGTTTTAGAAATGGGCTGTACTGCCATTAACTTTACCATTAGGGATAGAGAGTGTTTATTTCCACGATGCTCAGGGCGGAAAAGATTGTATGGGCAAATCAGCCCAGGAAAGGACTCCCAGGGATCTTTTTTTCACATCTGAAAAAGTTCCAGTAGTCACTCTCACATCCTACAAAGAGGATGGTTAAAGTCTGCCAAGACCAAAAAAACATGTTCTACTTCCCCCACACAGACTCTCTCCTGTGCTGGCCCTGGTGGGAGAAGCAAACAAGTAGCTGTGCCTTTGCATGGTCCTGTTCCTGAGCTTGCCAAGGAGCTGTGCTAGCCAGTAAAAAAACCACTCTGTTACTGCTTTTTTTCCCTTGCCTTATCTGTGGGGAATCTCCTTTTTCCCTTTTTCCCTCCCTCCCTTTTTCCCTCCCTCCCTTTTTCCCTCCCTCCCTTTTTCCCTCNGCCTGACGCGCCCCGGGCTACTCCCGGGAGTCACGCCGGCCAGGCCGCCGGCAGGCGGAAAAGCCGCCGCCGGGGCCGGGGAAAGGGCCCCGCCTGGCTTACGGGGGGGGCCTCGGGGTCCAGGAGAGCTCCGGTTCCCCCCTCGGGTGGGGAGGCGGCGACTCTCATCCTCCTTACAGGGTTGCCGCTCTCCCCGGGCAGCCACAGGAGCAAGACGGCAAAAGGCCGACAACAGCAAAAGCAAAGACCCTGGCCCTGGCTACAGGGAGGTCGCCCAGCAAAAGCAAATCTAGCACGGCACCCCAAAGGGGCCCGCCCGGTCCTTCCTTCCATCCTCCACCCTTTGCCCGGAGCGCCCTGCCTGTGCCCGCTCTTCGGCCTCGCGCCGCTCCTCTTCTGGCTCCCTCCTGCCTCGACGCTCCAGGCGACGACTCCCTCTTGCCTCGAAGCTCCCTGTTTTCTTTCCTTACTTCACTTCCTTCTATGTATTGTTCTTCCACAGGGCTTTACTGCCCCTTTCCTTCCCCTTGCTTCTATAGTCTCCTCTCATGCCCAGGGCAGCCTCTCTATCCTCTGGCAGGTCACAAAGATGGGAATGCCTGCCCTGCTGCCTCTGCCCCACCATGCTAGTCTGGGTCACCCAGAGAAAGAGATGGGGGGGGGTTCAGGGGGTGGTGTCATCTGCTGGGATTACATGCCATGCCCATGCACTGTGATTTTTCCTTCCTGTGAAATGCCTGGGTGCACTTTAATAAACTCATCTGGGTGTTGTTAAATCGATTGAAACACTGGGTGGTGATTTACATGCTGTTTTTAATAATGGAAAGGATCATCTTGAATTCATTACTGCTTCAAAAACCACTTAGGTAAGTCAGTTTGAAAAAAAAACAACAAACAAAACCAACAAGAAAACCCACAAACCAGTAAGCCCACAACACTCTCCACTCCCACTCCCAACACAGAAAATCCTAATTCTAAAATAAAATGAAAAAACAGCTCAAAATTAAAGACTCCAGTGAAGTGAGGGAATGGGGGAGAAAAAGTGTCCCAGCATTTGGCAGCAGCTGTAACACTCATCTGTTCCTGGTGCCTGTTGCCAAACTTTCAGCCAAGAATGCCTCATGCCCAGTAGGGGACAGAAGAGTTTGCAGCAGGGCTGACCTTTCCGTCTGTAGATGATCAAGAGTGTCATGACCCAACAGCTCAGACCTTCAGATGCCTGCTGACAGGTAGAAACACCTGATAAGTCTTCAGCCTCTGTGTTATTATTTGTTATGTCTTGTGTTGTATCACCTGGGATGTTTATGGCTGGCCAGATCCTGGATGGTCTGGGTCCTGTGCATGCAGTTGGTGCTGTAGCAGTCCCTGTGTGGAAGCACTGGGTCAGTAGGTGAGAAGCTGAGGATTGCAGAGGACTCTGGGAATTAGGGCTTCTCCAGCACCATATGTCTCAGCAATGTCAGGTAGTTCTAGTGCTATGTTAGAGACTTCCTGAGAAACTGAGAAGGGATATCCTGACCTTTTGCAAGTGATCCTCATGGTCCTCTTTGGTCTTAAAATTTGGAAGTGGCTTTCAAAGAGCAGCACACTGGGCTTTGAAGGTATGCACTTTTCACTTCCTGGTGCTGAGGGTCTGAGGGGTGACACCAGCTGAACTGCAAACTGCAGCAGCTCGATGACCACCTGCTTCTTTGCTCTGTTGGTGTCCTGGGGTGTGCAGGAGGCAAGCAGTCCAGGAAGAGCCCTTTCTCCATAGGGAACGAGCTTCAAACTCTCCAAGTGCACCTCCCCCCTGTCAAGATAGCATGCATATGCTGAGACCAAAACAGCATAGAGCATTTCCAGCAAGATGAAGGCAAGTGAGAGTGCTTCACATCTGACAGGCATTAAATCACCCTAAGTCGCAGCCTATGGGAAACTGCTTGGAGTAAACACACCTGGAACATCCTTCTTTTTAAGATCGATCAGACTCCCTCCATCCAGCAGTGCTATGTGATAGATGGGAAAACGGTGGTGTGCCTTCCTCTTCTGACTGGTTTGATCTGATTCACCTCTTCCTGGAGCTCACATGGATGCAAGTCTATACCAAAGTGGTGGTGATGCAGAGGGGAGGGACATTGCCACATGTGGCAGGAGGAGTGGTGGGATGTGGCCTCCTTGCAGAGGGAGATTCAGTTGTGGTTGTTAGTTGAGCATTGCTTGGCAGATTGGTAGATGGAGTTGAGGAGTTTGCTTGGCTGTGCTTCTGGGTGACTTCTACTTGTAATGTTACTCTGAAACCTTTCTGGGAAGGCAGTACATTACCCTAGTTCAAGGCCTTCCTTGCTTCTCTTGCCTTGTAATTCATCTGTTGGAGAGCTTGAAAGCCTTGTTTGGGGGGCAGCAATGTTGGCAGACTAAAGGAGGAGGTGTGTAGAGTTGAGTTGAACTGCCGTGATAGCTGACAGTTCACCTGGTTGTTGCCATCTAAGGGGAAGATGGGATTTTAACACATCTTCTTATGTATAATCAATTTTAAAGGCAAAAGTTAATGCGATTTATAATTAGTGAGAAGGAATTCTAAACCTGCAATTGCGGGCATGTGTATTAATGAATAATCCTTCTGTAGGCTTACAAAATCTATGTCTGAGCTTGCACAGATTGCTCGTGCTGTGTAAAATGCGTTTGACTTCTGGGTGGACTAAACTTAAAATAACATGTTTTTCTATTCTGCTTGTAGAAGGGTTGAATTGTGCTGCAAATATAGTCACAAGTACTATTTAAAGAGGATGTAGCATGGAAGTTGAATTCTCAGCAAATTTTCGTAACTTCTGTGTACATAATTTAGGAGCTTTGGGTAACTGATTTCTGTGGTTGCCCAGAGGCAGGCTGAATGAGCCCTTGCTCCGCAGCACGCTGTTAAATTGGCAGAGATTTGGAATGGTAGAGTGACTTGAAGCGAAATGATGTTTGTGAGGCTTCATGCAAAGCACTGCTTTCTGTTACAGCGGTGTAATTATTTTAGTAGCCCTCGAAACATGTATAGCAATGAATAGATGTAACAGAAATGTCTGCCCCAAGCAGTCTGACTGTGAGAAGACAAGAGAGGAGGGGATGATGTGCAAGTAAAGCTGACAATAAGATGATCGGCAGCTGTATTAATAGTGTTATTTGCTATAAATAACTTTGATCTGAAGTCAGAAGTTTCTTTTCAGACATGTTTGCATAATACTGTGGAGTCAAAATGTAATGCTGTGGTCTTTTTTAAAATTTTATTTCCTTCTAGACCAATCCATGATGCAGTTGAAAATGATCACTTGGAAATTGTCCGTCTGTTACTGTCTTACGGTGCTGATCCAACACTTGCGACCTACTCTGGGAGGACCATTGTGAAAATGACCCACAGTGAGCTCATGGAGACCTTCCTCACGGGTGCGTGGCCATGTTGCATGGGGCTTTGCTGGTAGTGGCAAAGGGGGGGAATGTTCCCTGACTCCCCAGAGCCCCATCTGCCTGGTGGGGATGGCTGTGAGCCAAGGAGCATTAGCGTAGGCTGCCGTAGCTCCCTTTCTGCCTGCAAAAACTGTGCGCACGGCTGCATGGGGGAAGCGTAGCCATGCATGGGGGGCTCCTTCTAATTGAAACTCTTAATAAGTCAGAAGGATTACGCCACTATCTGCTCTGATAGGTAGGTGGGAGGTCAGCAGACTGTTTCAGCGCCTTCAGTTTTCTGCTTGAAATAAACTTGCCAAATCAAATAGCTGTTTGTTAAACATAATTGTGTTTTCCCATGGTCTTGCTTTTATCCTTCCAGTATGTGTCTTTTTATAAGTTCTGCCTCATTTTATATCTGAAATACGATAGAACTATATGAAAAGCCTTTGTCTTTATACATGTCCATGTTCTGACATTGGTTTTGATTTTTTTTTTCCCCCGTTAGTTTCACTTGCATTCCATAATACCTTGCCACTGAGAATGTTTGCAGTATTCACAGTCAAGGAATTTAAGTTCTCATCCTTTTAACTGTTTATATGGCAAAGTGCAGAAAGTGGATTAGGTGTATCAGGACTTCAGTAAAGTCCAGTATTTTGGACTTCTTGGCATCCTGAATCCCAGTAATTTTTCATCAACTCAAGTAGCAAATCTCCCAAATTGTGTCTTTAGGAAGGAATTACATCTTCAGAATGTATCTGTGTGGAAAAAACCTTTTCCATCAGTTTGTTTAGAGTCAGTGTTTCATCCCTGAGTTGGCATCCAGAATAGCTGTTCAGGCTAAAAAGTGTAGTACATTCTATGTCTTTCACAAAAATAAAATGCCACTCTTGGTTTCTGAAGCCTTGGGTTGGGTCTGTGCCTGTTTGTGTGATTGTTTGATGTGGTGGGTCATTATTTGATACGATGGAAGGAGAAAACTAAATTCCAGGAATGTTTGTGAGAATGGCGTGTACATGCTGTTGTTTGTTGCATGTGCATCAGGAATAAGGTGTAGGTTGGGGGTTTTTTTGCTGGATGGTATGGAGGACGCAGAGTGAGACTATATGATACACTTGCCAGCTTTTTGTTCTCATCAGTATGTTTTTGTTGTTGTTTTTCCTCTCCAGAGTATTTAACTGACCTGCAAGGTCGAAGTGTTGATGACCCTGGTTTGTACTGGGATTTCTATGGCAGCTCTGTGTGTGGTGAGCAAATGTTACCCTTTATTTCTTTGTATGTGGAGACTTTCAAAACATCCAGCACGTGAGGGTGGGGGCTGTTTTGTTTTTATGGAAAAGGAAGCTAGGAAGGAAGCAAAACTGATTTTATTTACAGATCGTGTTAGTGGAAGAAAAAGCAAGACCTGCATTAATCTTTTCAGTGCTGACTTGGCACCTTTATTCAATTTTATTTAGATCCAAAAGATGAATCTGGATTTGACATCTTGGCGAATCCTCCTGGCCCGAGTGATGAAGATGAAGATGGATTTAGCGATGTGTTTGAATTTGAATTTTCAGATGAGCCTCCCTTGCCGTGTTACAACATTCAAGTGTGTCTCTCTCAGGGGTAAGAACAAATACAGGGTTTGGGGTAAAAATAGCTGAGCAGATCTGCTTGGGATGGCAGCAGTTTGTGTCTGTGGGGAGATGTGTTTGCATTTATCTAACGAAAACGAGATCACAATACCGTAACTGCCAGGCTTTTTAGAAATAAGCTAATAGGAGGTGAGAGAGTGGAAAGGCTGACTCGTCGGGGCTGTGTTTTTAGTGCTGTGCTCCTGAGCTGGATGAATGATGTTTGAACTTCATTCATCCCAGGCAGGCATCTTGGTATAGCATCCCAAAAGACAAGTGCTTCTAGCACTTAAATTTGGATATTGTGTTTGTAGGTGTTCCTGACTTTATTTAGTGGACTTTGCTGTTTTGCTGAGTGGACATACTTTTGTGGATGACAAAATGACACTGTCACTGCTGTGTTTTAAACTTTGCAGAAAAACTTATTTAAAGCCCTGGATCATATAAAACAAATAAACACCTTGCAGAACATACTATGATACTTAAAAATAAACTAAGACTTGGAAAATTTTATCATCTGCTACATTCAAAATATGTTAGCTTCATCAACAGCTACTGTTTGTCTTTTGCACCAGTTTTGATGACAGCAGTGGGAAAAATAGTTCTAAATATTAATCATGCAGTAGTGCAGTTTTTAGTATGTTTTTATTCTTTGAGGGATGGATATAACTTGTGCTCTCTGGAGTGGATGAGTATGAAGATTGAATTAAAAAAAATATATTCTTCATCTGAGAAAAAGCCCTCTGTTGACCTTTAGTATTAGCATCCTTAGAAGTCGCAGGTGCTGACATTTCTAATTGTAATTTTAGGATGTTTCCCAACTTGTTAAATGGGAGTTGGGCCCAGGTGGGTGAACCTTTAACCATGTGAGCAGCCATCAGGATGGCTGTTGACCCACGTGTTCATTTGTGAGCCCTGGGTGTACAGTTTCCAGTACCCCTCTGTGGCTGCTCCCCTTCCTTCCCCAAAGGTGCAGGCAGCAGTACTGAGGGTAAATGTACGCACCTGCACGTCTGCTGTGTGCGACCTTCTGGAAAATGGCCTTGATTTCAGGGGGTTGTTTGTGTGAGTACAGTCAGGGAGGGTTTGTCACACAATGGTACAGTAAAGAGTCAAGAAGGCTGTGACTTGATGTCGATTATTTAAGCCCCTTTCTCCTTTGCTTCCACAGACCACGGAACTGGCTCTTGCTCTCGGACGTGGTGAAGAGGCTAAAAATGTCGTCTCGCATCTTCCGCTGCAACTTCCCCAATCTGGAAGTTGTCACCATCACAGAGGCAGAGTTTTACAAACAGACTTCTCTCAGCCAGTTGTTCTCTTGCGCTATGGACCTCGAAGCTTTTAACCCAGAGAGCAAAGAGCTGTTGGACTTGGTAGAGTTCACGAGTGAACTCAAGACATTGCTTGGCTCCTCGCTTCACTGGTTGCATCCGCACGAGGACCCTCGCTTTGACATCCTCTGGTGAACCATCAGGCCATTTAATGTACAGTGCTCTATACAGTTACTTCTTTATGTATATGTGTTCAAATGCAATTGTTTCTGTAAAGAAAGGACACTATTAAATATGAAAATATCTTTCCTTTATATAAGAGTTCTAAATTCCAGTTGGATGGATTTTGGAAGAATTTTTTTTTAACTTCAATCAGTTTTTACAAAATTGTTATATAATGTTTCTTTAAATGCACACAGGCTTTGGGATAAGTTTGTTATTACTCGGAACACGTTTTTTGGTTGTTTTTTTTTAAAGAACACACCCACACCTTGACTTTGTTTCATACAAAGCACTGATTACACAGAACATACTTTTTCTAGGTGATGTGATCAAAGTCGTGTGGCTTGTTTGGGAGATAGAATTCGGTAAGGCACTTGGTGATACTATTTTTGTTTTTTTTTTGTTTACAGAATTACCTGCTTTGGCCAGGTAAGCACTACTGAATATAATTCAGTAGTTTGTAATATAAATTAAACCATATCCATACACATCAACTAATTGTAAGAACTTTTATATCCTAATTTAAAAGCTGTGAAATTTAGTTTTCACACATCAAACCGGATTGTTTATATATGTTTAAACATTTTATGCTCTTTATTTAAAGAAGACTTTGAACTATTTTTTCTGTACCTTGTAAAATATTGAAAAACTAACATATGTTGAAGTTGCTTGAAACTGTACATAAACTAAATTTTCTGAATTGTGTGTTTATGTTTGAGATCTGTGTTTTAACTTTGTAAGTAAATCTCCTGCCTTTGTATTTATATTTTACAAAAATTTTCTTAAAAGGCAATAAAACTGTTGAGAAATGAAGAGGCTAAAGTGATTCCCATTAATTCCATGCCTGGTTGTGAAATGAACTCCGACTCATTAATGTTTATGAGAAGAGGCTCCGTGTGCAGCTCCTGAGCGGAGCAGAGCTGGCACAGGTACTGTCAAGCAGCTGATGAAATCTGAAGTTGAATCTGCATTGGCTTTCTACATTCAAGGTTAGAAGAAAACATCTGGCAGGCACCCTTTCTGGGACAGAGGTGTAGAAGTGATATTCACAGTACTTTCTGCATCACCATTAAAGAACTGCGAGTAAAGTCAGTTATTCTCCTCTGTCATCATTGTAAGTTGAATTGCCTCAGTTCATTTCTCAGTGGTGTCTGCAGTGGGGAGGAAAATAGTACCAGGATAAATAACTTTTGTTTTAATGTGGAGCATTAAATCTATGAGCATGCTTTGAAGGGATTGGAAGGGATGATGGTGACCAGAATGTCACTTTACACAGCTCAGGAACTTGCATCTAAGAGACTTGGGCTTCCTGGGTTCAGGCAGGCCCTTTCCTAAGGGGCTGGGTCAGTCCTGCCTCTTGTGGAAAGATGTTCTTGCTGTGAACCGACACTCTTGAGTTCCACTTTGGGTTTGTTTTTAACAGTATGTCATATGATAGCCAGACATTTCAGATCTTGTAAGTCATGCTGCTTTTCTTTTTTAGTGCTGGGACATCCACCCAAAGGTCTTGAGCAGAGCACTTGGTCCATCTGAGAAGAGCATCTGAGAAAAAGTTTCTCTGTCTGGAGCAGTGAGGCTCAGAGGTTTTTGATTAATGGGTAGTGTGCTGCAGGTTAAGTCTTTGCTCTTGGGAGAGCTTAAGAAAGGGTGTGAATTGCCTTCGTCCTGAAGGTAGGGGAGAATAACACTTCATCACTGAAGGTGCCCCAAAGGGAAAGACAGGGAGCTGATCTCTTTTCATGGTGATCCAAGCCATCAAGTCTTTTGCCAAATGTTTGTACTGTGGCTTAGAGTGGGACTGCTTCTGGAGGTAAGGTGATTTTATAGCTGAGCCAAGAGGCAAGAGAGGGGTCCAGCAGCTGTCTGCTGCTGGCAGCTGAGGTCCCATTTCAGCACAGGACAGGGAATTTTTAGTCCTAATACAACTGCTGACATCTTTCCCCAAACTTTGGATAAGGGTGATGGGTCTCTCCTGTACAGCTTACAGGCACACCCTGAGTTTCCTTTAAAACCTGCCTTCCAACTTTGCAAGGAACAGAAACAGTCATCCTTACTCCTGTGCCATCTGCCTTTATGTCCTGATTTTCCCGGAAAGCAGAAGCGGGCCAGAAAAAACTAACGGCAAGGGAGAATGTTAAAGGCAATTGTTACAAACACGTTTATCTGATCAGCTGTGTAATCCTTGGATAGCTTATGCTGAGCATAAATCAGTTTCATACCACTTCCAGGGGTGCGTGGCAGACACCTCACTTCTCCCCGTGGCCTGCAGGCAAACAGAAGATTGACACGGCTTCCTCTTCTGGCCAGCTCCTCCTCCAATGATCTTGAACACGTGCTCTCCAAACGTGTCAGCTTAGTCAGCTTTCCACTATCTCCACTGAGTACAGTTGGGCCTTCTCCATGCTGGCGCCTGCATCTGCGCTCAATACAGTAACCGCCTCACGCTGCTGTAATGCAGGCATGTGCCTGCGCCGGGGCCCGGCTGCGCTCCAAAAATAGGGCTGTAGGGGGGGAGCATCTGGTCACAGTGCTGGCCCTTGACATAACACAACCGTTTTTATCTTCTAGGATGTACTTTGAAAAAGATTTTGCCGTATGAGGGCACTTGAGATAGCACGGAGGGTTCAGCGAAGGAGGAGGGCAGCATGCTGAGCTGCAGGGCACGTGAAGCTGGTTGGGCTTGACCCTGTTCTGGGCAAACTGGGAGAGACTGTCATGGGAGAGGCTGGCTGCACATGTAGTTTGGTAGTAGGCAAGCCTAAGGGATAGTTACCTTGGGAAAGGAGATGAGAGATGGCAGCATGCCAGCAGGGAGAGAACTCAATGACGACAAGTGTAGGCAGGGGAGTCGAAACACTGGCTGTCTTGCCAGCACCAGGACTGACTGTATCCTGCATGGTGCAGAGCCAGGGACTGAACCAGCTCCAACCAGCAAGGCAGGGCAGGGCTGGGAGAGGACTGGTGTTCAGCATTTCAGCTTCTGGCCTCACACTGCTCTCCTTGATAGCACTTTCCCATGTATCCTACTTGGGCCAAAGATACTTGCTTTATACTACTGGCATTGCTCCAGGTCAGTAAAAACTAAGGAAACAGACACGCAGCCTTTGGAGATGGTAAACCCCTGCCAATCCTGTGTCCTGCCTTCTGCAAGGTGTGAGTGCAGTGTTGGTGCTGTTGAGGCCCAAGCCAAGGTGTTTCCTTGAATTTCTCCTGATTATCACTTGGATTTACATGTCTGTGAGGTTGTGCTGCCCTGTGGAGGTGTTCAAGAACCACTGACGCAAAAGGAAAAAAAAACCCATCTCTATCTTGAGCAGGCAGGTGAGCCTCACTGAAGGGGGTTTCCTTTGTCAAACTTTCACTTGATGATGGCTGGGAAATCCCAGGAAAACCCAGGCTGGCTGCCTGGCCAGAGGGGAAGCTACGTCATGGACAATGCTGAGATAAGTGATGCTGCTGAGGACTGCAAAATATTGAACTCCTCCTTTGCTTTCTTGACTTACGCAAGAGAACTTGATTCTGCATAGTGGGGTCAGCCTTGCATGTTTCCCTTTTGGATTATTTCCTCTTCTGGACCTTCTTCTTATTTCTTCTGCTTCCCCCTTTTGCTCTCATGGCCTAGCTGGAGACTTCCATCAAAGACACTGGTACAGTGAGTGGGTGGCAAGCAAGAGATAGATGTGTTTGGTCCTTGCTTGGGCTCTTTGGGGAGCAATCTGCTAAAGAGAGAGCCCAGATTCCCACTGGAAGCCTGACCCAGCTTGTAGCTTTCAGGATCAGAGGCACAGAATGGAAATTGTCTTAAAAACTGCTCCCAGGGGTGAAGCTCACTCCATGAATCAAAGTTTGAAACTGACTCCTCCCTTCATTTCTGTGCTGAAGAGTGACACTATAGATGAGACCCATCATTTGTGCATTAACACGAACAAGGTGTCAAGGAGTGGTAAATGCAGGCAGCTGCCATTCCCAGGCTCTGTGGGGCTGCTGGTAAACATTCAGCATCATTTCTTCAGTTTGTACAGGATGAAGGCACATGTTGCTACTTTGAACTTGTACAGAAACAAGCTAACGGAAGTACTAGTGTCATATCTTTCAAATTGTTTGCAGAACATTGTATTTTCATTTTAGTATAAGTCCAATATTGGTAGGACAGGATTTGGCACCACTAGACAAGACAGAAAAGCTGAATACCACAGTTGTGAATATATATATTAGGTCTTTTTTCAATGTATTTATTCACCATTGCATATTTGCTAGAAGGAGAGGCAGGAGAAGAAAGTGACTGGAATCCAAGAAGTTGCACTTTATGAGCTTGTAGTGTTACCAGGGAAAACCAAAAAACAGATCTGAAGATGTTCTTAAGTACTGTGTCTAGATTTCTGCACTGTCTTCCCACCTACATGGGTCTTGCTGGTTCTGCATTTCACCCATTAGTGTGCTTTACATGAGTTCACTGTGATTGCAGAGTGAAGAGATTGTGTTTTCCTGAAAGTTAAGTGTGATGGATCATTAGGAGCAATGCTGCCTTCTACTTTTGGGGATGAAGGCAGCACGTGTCTTTTTTCTGGTTTGGCAGCCCCAAAGCAAACCTTGTCCACGCTGTGCACACATTTTGCTCCAGCAGACTGACGTGACTGTAGCCGGTTGCTCTCTTGAGCCAGGTATGAACCACAAATCTATCACTAAATAGATTTTCCTTTTGTTGTCACATTAATTTGCAACTCATTAATAGTGACAGCAGTGAGGTACTGCACTGATGCAGATTTGCATATTCATGACCAACTTATTATTAAATAAGATTTCCCTAGCTTAGGAAGCACCCAGTGTAATGCCACATTGTGCATTATATCAACGTGGATATTTTCTCTTTAGTATGTTAATAGATGCAAGAGGTGCTCTTTTTTTAAGTAAATGTGCATCTATAAAATAACATGTAATTTAAAAGATCAGAATCGTTTAAATAGTAATACATTAAAAACCTGCCAATAATTGAGCAGGAATACCTATTTAATGTACAAATCAATTAATCAATTTTAACTGCTGGTTTTATCACCCCATGACCATAATGCCAGCAGTACCAGCAAAGCACGACCACCTCACTGTAACAGCAAGGTGAGCAGGGGTGGGCAGACATCTGATCCTGTGTTTTATGGTTCGTTACAGTCAGATTGTTTGGTTTTCATAGCTGCTTTTGTTTATTTGCCCCAGAAGTGTTGTGGGAGATAAAATTCAGATGGGTCCTGTGTGGTACCTGCTGCCACACTCTTGTCCTACTTGTAGGTCTTCAGCATGGGTGAGGGAAATGTGGCCATCATGGCCCTGCCAGGTCCTCTCCTCACACCCCCCCTTATTTTCACTGGCAGCTGCTCCCTGTGGGTACCGCCTTGATACCAGCTATGGCTCAGCCCTGGGGAGGAGGAGGGCATCACTCCAGCCTCTGGCATGGCAGATGGGCAGTATGCAGCCATACTCCCTTTGGCACGGTGCAGAAGGTGCACTCCTGAGCCAAGGAAACCAGGAGGAGAGAAAGCCCCTGGGAGCTCAACAGCTGCTTAAAATCTTCAGACAGGAGGAATGGGAGGTGTTAAGCCTGGGGTTGTCCTGTAGGCAAGTATTTAAGTTCACTTGATGACAGTGGTGAAAGTCCTTTGCCCACAGAGTAGCAAAAGTTTTTTCTATCAGGCTATTCAAGACTAGCCGGCATGCTTATCAAAACCTCCTTCAGCTCCCTGCTGCATCCACATTTTTCATTCCTTTTAACAATCTGTAGGGTACTGGGCATAATTATATGTGCGGGAACCAGCTGGTTATTGTAAAGTTCCCCTCAGTCCTCAAGTTATTTTTTTTTTCTGGCTTGACTTTCTAGAGGTCTTTGACAGCATTGCCTAACCAAGAGGTGAATGCGGTTCTTACCCCATCCTGCTGTTTCCCTATGAGTCACAAGCCACCCTCTTTGAACTGCTGGCCCATGCTCCCAGCCTCCCCAGGCTCAGGAGCTCCTGTTGCTGGCTAATTACGAAGGGTGCATGGCCCTGAAGAGACACAGCTAAAGCTTGAGGATGGTGAAACACAGCCCTAAGTCACCCCAAACATTATATCCCTGCAGGTGCAGAGCAGGGTAAGGCTGTTTTTAAAACGTGTATACAGCAAACTCCCAGTGGCCTTCTCCAACCAGGAATAATTTCATTTTCTGATGTGGTATCGGTCCTTATCTTCATCTCCCCTCCCAGATCCTTCTCTGGCACGATGAAGGGTGCCACCTGGCCTGCATCCTGATTTCCACTGCTCCCTGGCTGCAGCCATTTTCACTCAAGAAGGGTGTAGAGGGTTAGGCAACACATGTGGCAGACACCGTGTTGTCAGAGACAGTGTTTAGTATTTGTAGCTGTCGAAATATCAAGGAAAAGGCTCCCTAATGAAAATGCTCTTCTAATATGCCATGAAACTCCTGTTTAAGTAAGGCCTACACAAAGGCAAGTCCTGACAGGCCTCCTGAAATGAAAAGGGCAGATTATTTAACAGCTGATCAACACTAATAACCCTTGGCAAATACAGTATGCAAATTTAGCACTGGAGCCAACATGTGCTGAAGGGACTCTGACAGCCTGGCCTGGCTGCTCTCAAACTGCCGCTGTTAATCACAGGGCCCAGTGCTCTGGGAGTCGGCAGACCTGGACTGCAACTGCCACATGTTAGGTCAGTGGTCTGTGGGTGCTCGTTTAGGAGACATTCTTCCTCTGCCACAGGAATCTAATGGGTGTTGATGTTTGACCACTCGGTGGGGCCAGGCTCAGGCTGCCTTGATAAGATGCTGAAGCTGGTGGCATAAAGCACTGAGGGAACTGAAATAGCCTGAAGCTGGATGTCTTACCTCCTCCCTCTGTGACATCTTAGGGGGAAATATCAGGTTTAAGTATCTTTGTGGTATGCCAGTTGACAAAAAACCCCAAACCCCTCTTTTCTAAATTGTGCCAAGCCCTGGGCAAAGTTAACCTTGGGATGGGAGTTGGGTGCAGAGTGGAGTTCATCCTTCTTCCCCCAGATCCATGTCACACAGGTAGCTTTGTAGTTGCTCATCTGCCATGGCTGACCCAGCTTCCCCCTGCCTAGGAACCATATCTGTGCTAGCTGTCAGCTGCTGCAAGCCCCTGGGGATTTGGGGCACGTCACTGCAGGAACAGCTCAGTAGGGCAGTGATTGTGACAGCTACATGATAAAGCAGGGTCTGTCTCAGGTGATGGAGTGGTCTCAGCTGGAACCCCCATGAGCTGGTTGCACTTACTAGCCTGTCAGAAGACATACTCAGGAGACCCTCAGGCTGGGGGGCTACAGGATGGGAGAGTACTCCAGCCCTCTGCAAGGGTAGGAGGCAGTGCAGGTTGGCTGTGGGAGCAGGGCAGTGGGGTCAGAGATGGGCAACGAAGTGTTGCCCTTTTGGTGGCAGTGTGGCATTACCTTGGCTCAGAAAGATTGTTGAACATATGCCTCCTGAGCCTGGATGCTCACACCATCCACCAGCTTCCCCTGCAGCTGTTAACAGTCTAGTGACCAAAAGTGCCTGGTCCCCAAGGGGTTGCCTGTCCTGAAATGGCTTCTATGCCCAAAGAGCCCGTGCACCTTTGATTACCACTGTTTTCAAAGTCTCAGGAGTGAGCTTGATTAGCAAAGTCAACAAAGAGATGCAAATACACCACAGCAAAAAGGTGCCTTGTTAGTCTGGGAGTCAGTGCCTTGGGTAGCAGCAAACAACAGCTCTTGCTGTTGGGAAACATTAGAGAAGGGAGGGTGTGTTATTCTGGAGAAACCAGTGTCTCAGACCAGCTCATAGCTCTGTGGACACAAAGCAGCGTCTCTGCCTTCAAGGTTATTTAATAGCAAACAAGTGCTGTCAGGAGGAAAGCAGCCCACTGCTGCCCAAGCACTCGGGCTATTTTGTGATCACAGTGGGAGCTGCAGCAAGGGCAGCACAGGCTTGAGAAATCCAGAAAGCCCCTTCCCAGGGTTATTTCTGCAGCTACAGATATGTCAAAAACTCAGCCTTGTGCTCATCCCATAATTGACTTGCCAGGGCTTCAAACACCCAGCTGAGTTTCTAACAATGTTAGAGTGTTTCCCACCCAGTGTTTGCTTTAACTTCACCTGTGGTAACTCTCCAGTGAGACCAGTGCTTGCTGGAGCCCTCAAGGAAGGTGAGCCAGCCCCAGAGAGGAGGAGGAGCAGAGTGGGTCTGCTCAGCAGCTAGTGCCAAACTGCAGCAAACAGCACCAAGGACTTTCCCATGTGTGCACCCCTCTTCTGCTGCTGGCGACTACCCTGTGCAGAGGAATGTGAGTATCCCAGGCAGTCTGTTTGTGAAGGCGTTAAGATATTTTTAAAAATACACAATGAAGAATTCTGCAGGGCTTGGTCTTTTTGTAAAGTAAATTTATATGACAGGTTTATTTCTTTATCAGGTATTTGTCTAACCCTGTGACACTGAGAGAGCTGATTTCCTGGTACAAATGTTAAAATGTAAACTCCTAGAGATGTATACTGTCAAGGACAGTGTCCAAAACGTCCTCATGCCAGTTTCATCTAAGTGTCCTGGTGTGGCAGCTGGGGTCCCTAGAGATGCACA
>VYZU01091232.1:7744-30361 GCA_013401355.1 Ceyx cyanopectus | reverse complement strand
CTGCCTCTGAACACTGTGTGAGAGAACATGGGAGAAAGATTAAACTAGACTAGGAGGATTTAATAACATTTTGTGGCACCTCCTCTCAGTGCATTAAATTACACCATCTATTGCAACTTTTCATATACTTGCATTTTTATGCTGCATTACTAAAAAGTCACAAGGAATGACACATGCCTTTGGGTCAAATTCATATTCGCAGAGCAGTAGCAAACATTCATACAGCTGTTAGCAGAAATCACAGCAAGCTGGTATTCAAAGTAATCTGCAGAAACTGGGGAAATAGGAATGGAGAGTTCTAATTCAAATACAGCCAGCTGAATTATTTCTTCACTGATTAATCACATCATTTCAGAAAAAAAATAATTTAAGGGTTGTTGGATGTTGTGACTCCTTGATTCTAACTAAGGAGGTATAAATAATTATATCAATGAATTAAGATTCAGATTCATTTTATCCTGTTTTGTGTGCTAGTGCTGAACTACTGCTTGCACTTCATGCCCAAAGATATATTACCTGCATCTGACAGGCAGTTGAGATCATTGCAGGTCTAAGT
This sequence comes from Ceyx cyanopectus, assembly GCA_013401355.1. Lineage (NCBI taxonomy): Eukaryota > Metazoa > Chordata > Aves > Coraciiformes > Alcedinidae > Ceyx > Ceyx cyanopectus. The sequence goes on along the minus strand of VYZU01091232.1, from coordinate 29,805 downwards.
AAAACCCACTTTGAATTCTTTTGGGTGGCTTGTGTACAGTGATAAGTGCGTGGAGCACTCTCCATCCTTTGGTATACAATCAGCTCAACTTGTTCAGTACAGGGATTCTTAAGAGTGAAACAAAAGTAATTTACACCTATTAAGATTCAGTTTCTCTAATTCCTGAAAGTTAGGCAGAGCAAAACTGTACTACAGACCTCTACAGCTTCCTCCTACAGACAAAGGGCAATTCCTCTTTACAAATGCATGCCTATAGTGCAGAAAGAAGGGATTTCTCCTCCAGGAGTGTCTATTTTTTTCCATTGACTATGACTGGATTATATTAGGTACTCAATATTTATGTACTTAAGTTTTAGTGAAACTTCCCTTAGCCAATCCATAAGGCCCCTCTTTCCAGCTGGTCTAGAATGATTATAGGGAGATAAACATGACAACCAGAGTGCTTTTACCACACAAACCTCTCCCACCATTAAACCCCTTGACATTAACAGAGAACCTATGTGTTGCTGTCCTGCATCCCAAATAGCCAACCAAGGAGGTAAATGAAATAGTTTTACTTTATACAGTCATGAACTTGCATAACTGTATGAGAGTATAAGCCTGGAGTTGAGGAGAACCACATAGTTATGAAGATCATATACTAGGCCTCTCCTCTGTGATGTGGGTGTAACTTGAAAATGGGAGCATTGGCAAGCATATATATAAGAAAGGGACTGCAGTATTCTATTTGGTTCTTTTCCTGTTCTTTATAAAGGTATGAAAAAATACTTCCTCTGCTTTTCCATAGATGCAGGATGACTCAAAACCTGAAACTCTGCTACCTTCAGCAATGTTTAAAGATGAGAAACACAAAGAACAAGTCAGCATGAGAGAGACAGTAGATGTAGAACATAACTTGAACACAAAAAAGAATGAAACACCTTTTTCTATGCCTCTTTCCAACAGTAAGCAAGGAAGTACCTACAAGGCACCCATTTTGGGGTGCCAGCAGGTCAAAGTATTTCCGGCAGGTCAAGGAAGGTGATCCTTCCCCTCTGCTCAGCATTGGTAAGGCCACATCTGGAGTATTGTAGCCAGTATTGGTCTCTCCAGTACAAGAGACATGGACAGACTGGAGAGAGTCTAGAGAGGCACTGCTAAGATGATGAAGGGACTAGAGAATCTCTCCTACAAGGACAACCTGAGAGAGCTGGGACTGTTCAGCCCAGAGAATAGAAGGCTCAAGGGGATCTTATCAATGTATATAAATCCCTGAAGGGAGGGTGCAAAGACCATGGAACCTGGTTCTTTTATGTGGTGCCCAGTGACAGGNACAAAAGTAATTTACACCTATTAAGATTCAGTTTCTCTAATTCCTGAAAGTTAGGCAGAGCAAAACTGTACTACAGACCTCTACAGCTTCCTCCTACAGACAAAGGGCAATTCCTCTTTACAAATGCATGCCTATAGTGCAGAAAGAAGGGATTTCTCCTCCAGGAGTGTCTATTTTTTTCCATTGACTATGACTGGATTATATTAGGTACTCAATATTTATGTACTTAAGTTTTAGTGAAACTTCCCTTAGCCAATCCATAAGGCCCCTCTTTCCAGCTGGTCTAGAATGATTATAGGGAGATAAACATGACAACCAGAGTGCTTTTACCACACAAACCTCTCCCACCATTAAACCCCTTGACATTAACAGAGAACCTATGTGTTGCTGTCCTGCATCCCAAATAGCCAACCAAGGAGGTAAATGAAATAGTTTTACTTTATACAGTCATGAACTTGCATAACTGTATGAGAGTATAAGCCTGGAGTTGAGGAGAACCACATAGTTATGAAGATCATATACTAGGCCTCTCCTCTGTGATGTGGGTGTAACTTGAAAATGGGAGCATTGGCAAGCATATATATAAGAAAGGGACTGCAGTATTCTATTTGGTTCTTTTCCTGTTCTTTATAAAGGTATGAAAAAATACTTCCTCTGCTTTTCCATAGATGCAGGATGACTCAAAACCTGAAACTCTGCTACCTTCAGCAATGTTTAAAGATGAGAAACACAAAGAACAAGTCAGCATGAGAGAGACAGTAGATGTAGAACATAACTTGAACACAAAAAAGAATGAAACACCTTTTTCTATGCCTCTTTCCAACAGTAAGCAAGGAAGTACCTACAAGGCACCCATTTTGGGGTGCCAGCAGGTCAAAGTATTTCCGGCAGGTCAAGGAAGGTGATCCTTCCCCTCTGCTCAGCATTGGTAAGGCCACATCTGGAGTATTGTAGCCAGTATTGGTCTCTCCAGTACAAGAGACATGGACAGACTGGAGAGAGTCTAGAGAGGCACTGCTAAGATGATGAAGGGACTAGAGAATCTCTCCTACAAGGACAACCTGAGAGAGCTGGGACTGTTCAGCCCAGAGAATAGAAGGCTCAAGGGGATCTTATCAATGTATATAAATCCCTGAAGGGAGGGTGCAAAGACCATGGAACCTGGTTCTTTTATGTGGTGCCCAGTGACAGGATCAAAGGCAATGAGCACTAATTGATACACAGGAGCTTCCCTCTGAACATCCAGAAATACTTTTTTACTGTGAGGCTGACTGAGCACTGGTACAGGTTGCCCAGAGAAATTATGGAGTCTCTGTCCTTAGACATACTCAAAAGCCATCTGGACACAGTCTTGGACAATCAGCTGTAGGTGACTGCTTAGTCAGCAGAATTGTACCAGACGACCTCCAGCAGTCCCTCTGAACTTCAAGCATTCTGTGATTTTGTGAAAAAATAGGAAAAAAACACCACCCCCTAAATTTATTAATCCTGTACTTGAAAATCTTGGCTTGGTGGGGCAAGCCAGAAATAATTCCACTGCAGTGAAAGAACAACACGGGCAAAAAAGACCAGAACTAGGCTGTGGGCTGTTGTTCCACAATGCTACACTGACAGCCAAGTTGAAAAAAAGATTTTTGGAAAGCAATTGCTTGAGTAAATGACCAAGAATATTTGCATGTTTTCAATTCTACAGATATCTAATGCATAAAATTGGTTTCGTCTTGTATGATTAGTGACAGTGTTGAAAGAAGTGTACTGGGAGTCTTCTCACTCCTCCAACAAAAATACAGATTTTTTTCTGGTGCTGTTCCTTTCCTGTGTATATTTCATACAAAGCAGCTTATTTCTACCATAAGGAGCTGCATTCTACTAGAACTAGAAAGGGTACAAATCTGAGTGAACAGCTCAACCTTTTCTGCACAGCAGGTGTGTAGTCAACCCAGATTACTTCTGCTCCACTCCAGGAGTGATTGAGTAATGCTGTCCAGAGACCACTGACATCCNACAAAAGTAATTTACACCTATTAAGATTCAGTTTCTCTAATTCCTGAAAGTTAGGCAGAGCAAAACTGTACTACAGACCTCTACAGCTTCCTCCTACAGACAAAGGGCAATTCCTCTTTACAAATGCATGCCTATAGTGCAGAAAGAAGGGATTTCTCCTCCAGGAGTGTCTATTTTTTTCCATTGACTATGACTGGATTATATTAGGTACTCAATATTTATGTACTTAAGTTTTAGTGAAACTTCCCTTAGCCAATCCATAAGGCCCCTCTTTCCAGCTGGTCTAGAATGATTATAGGGAGATAAACATGACAACCAGAGTGCTTTTACCACACAAACCTCTCCCACCATTAAACCCCTTGACATTAACAGAGAACCTATGTGTTGCTGTCCTGCATCCCAAATAGCCAACCAAGGAGGTAAATGAAATAGTTTTACTTTATAATGAGCTGTTTTGGTGTACCAGTTAGAGCATGTCAGTAGGTAGAATGTCTCTGAAGGCTTTCTTGTTCCTACTGACACGTGGAGTTCACCACTGCACTTACTTGTCATGTCAAGCNAGGAAGTACCTACAAGGCACCCATTTTGGGGTGCCAGCAGGTCAAAGTATTTCCGGCAGGTCAAGGAAGGTGATCCTTCCCCTCTGCTCAGCATTGGTAAGGCCACATCTGGAGTATTGTAGCCAGTATTGGTCTCTCCAGTACAAGAGACATGGACAGACTGGAGAGAGTCTAGAGAGGCACTGCTAAGATGATGAAGGGACTAGAGAATCTCTCCTACAAGGACAACCTGAGAGAGCTGGGACTGTTCAGCCCAGAGAATAGAAGGCTCAAGGGGATCTTATCAATGTATATAAATCCCTGAAGGGAGGGTGCAAAGACCATGGAACCTGGTTCTTTTATGTGGTGCCCAGTGACAGGATCAAAGGCAATGAGCACTAATTGATACACAGGAGCTTCCCTCTGAACATCCAGAAATACTTTTTTACTGTGAGGCTGACTGAGCACTGGTACAGGTTGCCCAGAGAAATTATGGAGTCTCTGTCCTTAGACATACTCAAAAGCCATCTGGACACAGTCTTGGACAATCAGCTGTAGGTGACTGCTTAGTCAGCAGAATTGTACCAGACGACCTCCAGCAGTCCCTCTGAACTTCAAGCATTCTGTGATTTTGTGAAAAAATAGGAAAAAAACACCACCCCCTAAATTTATTAATCCTGTACTTGAAAATCTTGGCTTGGTGGGGCAAGCCAGAAATAATTCCACTGCAGTGAAAGAACAACACGGGCAAAAAAGACCAGAACTAGGCTGTGGGCTGTTGTTCCACAATGCTACACTGACAGCCAAGTTGAAAAAAAGATTTTTGGAAAGCAATTGCTTGAGTAAATGACCAAGAATATTTGCATGTTTTCAATTCTACAGATATCTAATGCATAAAATTGGTTTCGTCTTGTATGATTAGTGACAGTGTTGAAAGAAGTGTACTGGGAGTCTTCTCACTCCTCCAACAAAAATACAGATTTTTTTCTGGTGCTGTTCCTTTCCTGTGTATATTTCATACAAAGCAGCTTATTTCTACCATAAGGAGCTGCATTCTACTAGAACTAGAAAGGGTACAAATCTGAGTGAACAGCTCAACCTTTTCTGCACAGCAGGTGTGTAGTCAACCCAGATTACTTCTGCTCCACTCCAGGAGTGATTGAGTAATGCTGTCCAGAGACCACTGACATCCCAAGATGACAGGTGGGTTATTTAGCCTATGCACTCAGACAAGGATTTAGCCCCAAATACTGATTTTTTTTCTCAACTTTTAAATAGGTTTGTTTGACCTTCTGTGTCTGAAGAATTTGAATAAACATATTTTCTGTAGTAGCTATATCCCTTCTGCACATCTGACAGCCCAGAGGTTTACTGCAAATGTTTCCATCTCCTTTTAAAAACAGGTCATTTGTCTAGTTGGATAAGACTTATACAAGACGCAGCTTACCAGGGTAGCCAATGTGCATTAGCACTCTTTTATTAATGAGTTCTACACAATAAAATGGAACAATTCTTTCTGCTGTTCTCCCAGAGAACTGAGAACAGGCAAGGGGTTTAAAGTGACTTTCTAATCAAGCTGCACCTCATTAATGGAGGCTTTTTTTTAATAGCTTTTTATAGTGAGATTGCTTAAAAGTACACTTTAATTAACTCCAGTTCATTTTTGCTTACTTTTCTCTTAATTTGATTTAGAACAAAGACTGTGTGAGATGATACTTACAAAAAGGAAGAATTCTTTCATGACAACTTCTTAAGTTAATAAGATTTAATCTTTTTAATTCAAAAAACCATACATTTCTAGTCGAAGTATTTACTGTGTGGCTATTTACATAAAAATAAATATGTATATGTACAATTATTTATATGCAGATATATTAGGTACCAATAATAAATCAACCTAGAAACCCAACCTAGAAAAAGTAAATACTAGAGTATAATCTTACTAGAAATCAGAATAAGTAATTAGATCTATTTGTTTTTAGAAAATCTCAGACTTCCTGAGTGGGAAATGGAAGTAGGTTTTTGTTCTGTGGTAATTCATCAGTCCTAATAATGAACATTTTAAGTATAAAAGTCTTTTTGGCTAAAAAACATCTGGGCAGGGTTTTAAGAAAGAAATATGGCAGACTAATGTCACAGAAGTGTTTCATATATATAAGTCCTAAGACTTTTTTTCACCTAGTCCAGTATAGCTGCCTTTCAGTCAGAATAGTCCTATGAAAGCCATACTGTTCTATCACTAGGCAGGTAAGTGTCACTCCATTTTTTTTTTCTGATTATTTTGATACTTCAAAAGGATTTCTAAAACTTACAGTTCAGCATTTAATAATTCTGAGGTCTGGATTACTGGCTAATGGACACTCTTGCAACCAGGGAGTCAGGATGATCAAGGGACACCACAAATGCAGCCAGCCACCAGGATGCTGAGTAACTGGGGAAAAAATCAAGCCCAGAAACCAAGGTCTAGGCAAGATTTCAGACATAAATTTATTTACTTCAGTCTCCAGCAAATCCCATTCTCAGTTGAAATACTCTGACTTTATTATTTGGGTATTCCAGCTGCATCTATCTAACCAGTTTTCTTCTATATCTTCTCTAAAGACCTATAGAGAACTGGTGTTAGTCCTGTCCCTCAATGTCTAGGCAACATGATTCCATCACTATGCAGCTCAAACAGCCAGTCTTAGAAAGGTAATGAGTTTCATTAAAGCTTTATTTTCTAGTAAACAGATAAAATATTTGCTTTTCATTCTTTCTAACAAGTGAAATAGGGAATAAATGTTCTTCCCCTGTAGCTAAAGAAATCTGAAACAAGTCCAAACAGCTTCTCTATTGAATTTATATAAACAGCAGCTCCAAACTCATAAAAATATATCACTGTGAAGCCTACAAATATGGCTTTATTTTATTACTCTTACAATGATAATTTGGAACAATAAATATTTTACACTGAACTTGTATTCTGTCTGCAACATGGGTCATCTAATTTCCTCGGACTTCACTCTGTATCTGGATGGAACTCAGGTTTCATAACCCGTTAGTCTGTGCCTGGAAATCCTAATGATGTTAGTGGCAGCTAGTTACAGGCAACAAAGACAAACACAGACCAGGCCATGTTACACATGAGTGGTACTTAATGAAAGCCTAGATCAAGCTTTCTTTTTCTTTGTTAAATGTACCTTTCTCTGCAAGGTCAGTTGATTTCCATGGAATCACTTGCTAACTTAGGTAGTGCTTTGAATCAAAGTGGCAGAGTTGAGCCTGAAGGGTTAGAGGCCATCACAGGAAAAAGCAAAAAAAAACAAAAACAAAACCCTTTTAAAAGCAATAGTACCCTTAAAGGAACCCCACAGTTATGCTGGATATCATCTAGTAGGTGAAAGCATTCAACCATGAACGCTGTGTCTAATAAAGACTACAAAGCAACTGTGTGCCTCTGTATGTCTTTTTCACCTGAGGTAACCATACCCCTACTGTAACTATCACAAACCCCTTAAACCTTTTTTTATCATTAAGAGCAACCATAGCTTGTTTTAGGATGCCAGTTCATTTAGTGATGTTACATTCTATTTGAAATAAGCAAAGACCCCATCATCAACAGAAATTTTTCCTGTAGCATAAACCCAGTGGACAGGTGATTCCACAGTGGGTCCCAGTCTTGGTCCTGAGCAGCTTAACACATCACACTCTCTAGGAGAAGGATGGCTCAAAAGTCCCCAGTCCTTCTGAAAATACACAGTATGTTTCACCTTCTGCTGATTCTGTGAAAGGAAAGTGGGCCATGGCCTTACCTAGTTTCAATTTCTTTAAAGCCAGAAGATATCCCAGATGATTCAACTGGGAGCAAAATGACTCTCAATGTGATACTGTCAGGCTCTGTGTACAGCGAACATTTTCATTCTCTAGCCCCTGCTCATGTCACACAATAAAGGCACGGTAGTGTCTAGCCCTCAACAACATCAGTACTAGAAGAAACATGTCTGTATTTATTATTTCATGCAGGTTTGTGTTTGAGTTGCAGAGTATACATTCAACGGAATTCATTCCTAAGCAAGAAAGCCAGTAGAGTACTTTTCAATTAGAGTATGTAGATTAGCTCTAGCCTGTTACTATTAAGTTCTCACAGACAATGTAGCACTGGCATGACAGGGATTTGCTTCTAAAGAAAGCAATAATGATAGACATATATAAAAAAAACCTGGTAATCTGGTATAATATATTCCATCAAGTAGTAGGTACAGGAAAACAAAGGCAGGCAAAACAAATGTAGACCAGTATTCTCAGTCACAGTGATGTCATCTTAAAACTGAGATGGAAACTGTCATTCTGAAGAATATGAGTCTCTTTCTCTTAAAATAATCTGCAGCCAGGCATTTGTAATTTAGAGTAGCCAGAAGACTGAGCAAAGGATTAACTTGTCTTACGGAGCACTTCTGGCTATTTCCTTACATTTGTACATGGCTGTGAGCAGAAAAAAAGTCTTCTAACTCTCAGGCTGAACGTATGATAAACCTAAATAAGACAAGAGGCTTTTTGACATTGAGAGATGTCTGAAAGTATAAGTCTGGAAGGATAATAAGCCTTGAATGGGAAGGCAACTCCAGTCATTTATTTACCCAGCCTCCATTCACCATCTTCAGCTTTTTTTTCTGGATTTGAAGCTGCACAGCAGGGCTCAGATGCCTGTATCCCTGTCACCTACACTCTGTGAAAAGAGTCTGTGTGTGAAAGCAACTTCCAAAGGGTATAAAAGCATTTATCTTTTTTCTTCTTCTATTTCAAGTGGCTAGGTACCACTGAAAATAGGGATCCAAGCTTTTCACCATGCACTCTTGTGCTGGGGCAAAGCCTCAGTGAGGCAGCCCACGTGAAACCAACAGGAAGCGATTCTCTTGCTGGTTGCACTGGTTGTTCTCTGCTGCTTTAGCAAGATCAGCTTCACAATGAAGGAGTCTGGCAGAAGGAAGGTGGGGAAGACAGACCTGCCTTTTCAGCAGCTGCAAGCTCTGCTGTCCTTGAAAGGCTCTGCTAGACTTAGAATGTCACCCTGAACAGAAGAGTGGGAAAACCTGTGCAGCAGCAACTATTCTGGACTCACCTCTGCTTCTTGCCCAGAGCTCTTGTCATACACACAGCTGTTCAGAAAGATTACACTGCAATAATTAACTTTGTACTCTTTATATATCAATATGTTACCTGAATGGGGTACTCTATACTCTCAAAGGAAAAGGCTTAATTACTTGCAAAACTATAACAAGGCTGACACATCTTCTGGAACTTGGATCTCATCCATTGTCAATTTATTACTAGTCTTTTTTTCTCCTTCACTTTGTAAAAGCCATCATCCTAAGTTTTGTATTACTAAGTAATAATATGTTTCTTATTACAAAGAGCACTTCAGTTAGAAAAAGGAAGTCTTAAATGTTTATACTGAACTACAGAATTTTGACAGGCCTCTTACTTACAGCAGTATAAACCTCAGTGCTCATCAATGCTTGACTCCTGGAGCTTGCAGTGCCAGACTGAGAATTTTTGCCTAAAGAAAATGTGTTAGAAAGCCATGGCACTACTGCATGCTTCACAGAGATCAAATTAAATAAAAATCTAAACTGTGCTATGAGGCAGGGCTATGAGGAATCTTCAGATTAATCCTTTATATATTTATCTGGAAAAGTTCAATATTATCACTTAATTACTATTCATCCTCCCTTTTCACTGTAAGGTTTCCTTCTGCATGCCAAACCTAGCTTTCCTAAGCTCACCTATATACAAGCCCCCACTTATTCTCTTCAGATAAATCTTCCATGAATATATTTTTATGAGATTGGGGTTTTTAGATTTTCCTTGCACTTAACTCAGTAGTGTTCCTACACTATTCTAGAGCCTTTGACACAGTTAATTTCTATCTGTTAAATTTTGTTTTCTTTCCCTGCATTTTATTGCTTAATCTAAGATGTGAATCAAATGCTGGACCATAGAGAGAATATATAGTAAAGGTGGCTTCCAGCCTGGACTGTAATATTACATTATCAGTGCTTTGGGGAAGCTTTGATAGTAAAGCTTCTTAGCAGCAGCCCTGGACAGTGAACAAAAGCAAACTCAACTTTCAAACAGTTTACAGTTTAGCCTTGTGTATATTTGTTCAAATCTTGTACCCATTTGAAATTACTCTCTTTTTCCCACAGTTTTTTTCCCTGTTTCAGCTGTACATTCTGACCATGAACAACCAAGTTGTTGTCTTCCACCTCAGGGACAGCTCTTCTCTGGACAGCACAAAAAGCATTCGTTTCCATAAAAGAACCTTTCCCAGACCAGAGACATACAGTCTTTTCTATCAACACTAAACTAACTCTACTTGTAGAAGGCAAAGTTCCAGGCCCTTCTTTCAAAACTGACAGCTCTCATATCTTGTACTTTACAAAAGTTTCAACACCCAAGAGTTCATACAGAGATGTAACATACCTATTACTACCTGAATTTAAAATAACATTATAATATGTACATATTTAAATTTATTTTATAACTCAATGCCTGAATTCCCTTAGCTGACTGGATTGTCCACTACTTTATCCCTGTTTTCGCTTGAGTACTTCCTAGTGACAAATCCAGAAATCTGTGAGCCTGAATTTTCCTGAATTGCTTAAGTCATTAATTTGCATTACTTCAACCTGACAAATGTAAACTTTGTTGCATAACAGGCAGCTCAAATGTATACAGTAGAGAGAAAAGTCTAAGTGTTAGAGCTTTCCTCAATTAAGTAATTTTCATATTTTTGCTCTTTCAGCTATCTTCCAGCTCTGCATTTACAAAACAACTACCGTGACAAACAGTGGAGTGGTGGCACAGTGTTTGAAAGGAAGTTTTCAAATCCCACTGAGAAGGAATTTCCTCCTTGATGCTTATGGCAGCATGAAACCAGTGCTCTCCAGGCTGTGCTGGAAATAGCTTCAGCCAGCTGGAGGTGATCTAGCAGCAAAGCCCTCCTCCAGCACTGGTGAGGCTGCACTGTGGTCCATCCTGGAGCTACACTGTCTCTGTTGTCACCTCCTCTTTCCCTGCTGTGCAGGCATCGCACATCTGCTGCCTTCCTGTGTCCAACACAGGCCCTGCCCCAAGGCCTGTCCCCAAATTATCTGACCCTGACTCTGAATCATTTGGCATATCCTTTGGAAGAATTGTTTCCTTTTGAGAAGGCTCCTATTTAATTTACTGTATGAGCAGAACATCCCTCTCTATAGAATGTGACACATGCCAGTCATCCAAGATATGCTGGAATTCTGGTAAAATCGGTCATTCCATTTTTCACATCCTCTTTTTCAGACCAACAAGGGAAGTGCAAATTAATATTGGCAACACTGCACTGATCATTATAATTTCCTTTCTCATTCTTTGGCTTTAAGAATTATAATTATCTTTTTTTAAATTAGTCATTATTCAATTAACTGAAAGAAAATACAATACAGGTACAGTCAGTGTCACTACCTCTTACCAGATTTCCCACAGTTGAAAGGACTATCACCATCACATCAAACAAATCTGCTTTGAGGTAATTACAAATTTATTTGATGTGAATGTGAAATATGCAGGCAGAACAGACCTAGACATTCATAGGACATCAGATTTAGTAGCTCAGAACATTTTAATTTAAAAAGTAAGGATTACATGTCAACGAAATGTACTTGAAATAACAAGAACTGAGTAACCAATAGATCTTGAAACCTTATTGGCAATTGGGATTCATTATCAAAACATTGTGAAAATGTTTCCATTGTGAATTTTAAGCAGTATTGCACTTACTCATGAAAATTGTGAGAAATAAAGAAAAAGTAATTAAATTCAAACTTCCTTGAGCCTAGAGAAAATGCCTTTCAGTAAGACACTGTGAGAAATCACTTTGTTTAGCTTATCAAAAAAAAAAAAAAGAATGCTGAGAAGTGACTTAATTAGAATACGAAAGTATGTTTTTGGGCAAAACATATCTTTAATCTACCCGGGAAGGTGCTAATATAAAGCAATGGCTTGGAGCTACAGTTAGATACCTTCAGATTAAAAGGCATACAGACACTTTCTGTTTTTTATTTTGACACCAAAGACGGTTCATGATTGGAACAAGCTACCTAAAGAAATAGTGATTTTTTTCATCTTTTGATTCTTTTATATCAAGACTGGATATTGAACATGAAATGGGTATTACGGTATCTGATCTAGACATCACATGGAAGAAGCAGTGATCCCTTATGACTGAATTGTGTGGGTCTGTGGCAGTTCAACAACATCTAAGCTTTTTGGTTTTAACCTGTTTGCAAGGAAACTAAAACACACTGTCATGCCATAAATAGCAGGGTTAAAGAGTAAGGCTAATCTCAAATGAAAGTATTTCTCTACTAGACTCTTTGGTTTATAATAAAATATACAGGATGGAATTAAAATATAAGTAAAAAAAGATGGTATTATTATTCTTTTTTAGTAAACAAGTGTAAAATGTTATCTTTTTACCTTAAAAACGAAAATATTTGCATATATCAGCACTAAAGAAATTACACTATAACAATTTAGAAAACTTAAATACAAGAAACATCTTAAATACTAGATACGCAAAAACATAAAATAAAGGACATTTATAGTTACAATGTCGTGGTTTTCCTTACATAGTTTGTTTCTTTAAAACCTTTGACAAGATTCTATTGAGATACTGCTTTTAAACACAACTGAGTGCTTTTCATTCCTTAGATTTTCTATTACATATTTATTTTACTAATTAATTTAACCATACAAAAATATGTCTATTCAAGGCTGGAGGCAGATAAACAGTTGTAAACAAAATAACTCCACACGCACATACTTCCTGTAATCCCTTTGTAATTGCTGCTGATAGTTAAATAAACACAGTATCTTTGTTTTGCATCCTTCAATAGAGGTCACGATTAGTAGAGTTCCATAATTGATTGTTGTGAATTCTATTACAATATCAATGCTGGACAAGGCTGAAGGAATTTGATTTAAGAAAATATACATTATAATAATTTTTTACATAACATTAGTGCACTGTACTGTTGGTTTTTTTTGGTGCAGCAACAGTTACCTGACATTCTCAAAGAGTCAATGAACAGTGGGTAAGTCACAGCCAGTGGTCACAGTATCCTGCAAAACTCTCATTAGTCCACTTTCAGCAGTAATACTAACCAGCATCCTGTCAAAGGTCAGAGAGGTGATTTATGCCTTTCTTATCCACTGCTTATTTAAAGAGACCACTCTCAGATGCCTAGGTCCAGATCATGTCAACTTCCCAGTCCCCACACATCAGGGTTTCCAGAAGGATGGAAAAAAACTGGCTGGTGTACATGTACAATGAGAACTCAGTCCTGCAATGCTTGTGAAAACAGCTCCACCAACATGGACGGAAAGTTAAAACATCAATACTAAATCAATAATAATCACGTGCCATTGGAGAAACTCTCAAGGCAAGCTATGAACAAGCAGCTATTCTTTCCGAGCAAAGCCACAGAAGTAAAACTACAGAAAAGAAGTAAAAGTTTGGATCAGCAAACATTATAAAAAGTTCAGGAAGCCTTAAACAGCTGCAGGGAGACTCCTGGCTGCCACCCAGTTCGAGTCAGAGGAGTGCTGATCTGTGCTTAAGCAAGGTACCTCTTTAAGTAAACAGTACGAGAAAACCTGTTTACAAACCGTAATCCACCTTCCTGAGGAACACCACACCTCTTTCAGATGTCAGACTGCATGAAACGCCCCAGGCAGGACGGAGCTAGAATGATCCAAATCTTTTATTTGTGGGGTTTTCTGTTTGTTTGGGCATGTTTTTTTCCTCCCAATAAATTTCAAGAGAGTTTGGCTGTTGAAATAATGGACGAAGAGGCAGCACATTAATGCTGGATTTAATGCATTTGATTTGGAAAAAAAACCCCACAGATTAGTTTTTAGCAAATAAATACCTATTTCAGTAAATTAACACTATGACTTGAACTCCCAGAAATCCCACTCTCTTAAGGAAGCAGCTTTTCTATCATTCTAGATATCCATCCTTCCTTAAATTCTTCAGGGTGAACAAGAAGTATTTAAGGGGGAAAAAGAAAAATTAAACTAAAAAAACCAAAGTCACATTGTAAAGTCCAGAAAACATAAACAAGAAGCAGAAGAAGTAAATACAAGTGACCTCTCATTCGTGTCACTCCGCGTGTGTTCTTTTTCTAGGTATGGGAAGGAGTCAATCGGCCGGAGGGGAATGTGGGGGTGTTTCTGTAGGCAGCCGTGTATCTCCCCGGCACTGCAGAGTCATTTCTGTGAATTACTTTTGCTGATGTTGGACACAGGTGTGTGTGTGTGCGTGTGTGCGCATCAGTGCGTGTGTCTGCATGTGTGCCTGTGTGTGTCCATGAGGGTGCACGTCCAAATGTGTGTGTTTGCGTGTGTGTCCGCGTGAATATCTGCGTGTGTCCATGTGCACGGGCTGCCGCCGCAGCCGCCCCGCCGCTTGCTCTCCCCGGCAGCCCGCCACACGCCGCGGGGGCGGGGGCGCGGGCGGGGCCCGGGCGTGACGAGGCGCGGGGCGGGGCGGGACCGTACAAACGGGCTGGCGCCGGGCACCGCCTGCACCGCTTCCAGGCGGGCGAGGCGGGCGGTAGCGAGCGGTCGCTCGCTCGCTCCCCTGCTTCCCGCCACCGCCGTAGGGCGCGCTTCCCCCGGCTCCGCCGGCATCTGCGGGCGCCCATGGAACAGCGGGGCGGGCGCTGCTCCACGGCTTCGCGTCCCGGCGGTGAGTGATGCGCGGGTCGGGGGTGTCTCGGAGGGCTGCAAGGCAGCCGCGAGTGCTTTCCGCGGCAGCGAGGGAACTTTAGGGTGCAAGCTGGTCCGGGTGATCGCGGAGGACTTCTGCCGATCCTAGGGGGTGCGCGGGCGCTAAGAGTCGGCGCTGGCTGCTTGCGCTGCCGTTCGCTTGTCTGCCCGGCACCTGCTCCCGGCAGGTGGGAACCCAGCGCCCGCGGGAGGCGAGCGCCACTCCGGGGCCGAGGAGCGTGTCTGACCGTCTGTGCCTTACCTGCCAGCCCTAGCCCCGGGCAGAGACGCCCAGCACCTACCTCCTTATTTACCGAGTCGGGCTCTGGGAGGCATTGCTGTGGAGGAGGAAAAAGAAAGGGTGGGAGGGTATAACTGGTCGGCAGTACCTGGATTCCAGATATGTGCAGATCTGGCCCCTGGGTACTTTATTTCTTTACCTCCTCGCTTCCCCTGTGGCTAAACGATAAGGGCATGTAACGGCAGAATGGCGGGGGTACGGAAGGAGGGTGGCACAGTGCAAGGCTCCTACCTGACAGCAGAGCAACTTCCCAAATCTCCTCTGAGCATCGTTCCCACGCTGAATGCTGGAGCCACCTGGATGCAGCGTGCGGAACTGGAACCTGGCAAGCTGTGTAGAGCTGGAGCGCAGAGAGGGCTTTGGGGTCTGGAAGGAGAGCACAAAGCCTGATCTCTAGCTTGCTAAGGACTGGCTCCCTAGAATAATACAGGGAAGTCTTGGTTTCTGGAGTTCTCAGGGTGCTTTCCAGGGATAAGGGTGTAAGAGGTTCAAATATTTTTGCGGCAAAAGGATACTGGGAGAGAGGGTGGCAGTAGTCACTGGAAGAGTTCTGGTTTGGTCTTGTCTTCCACACATTTGAAATACCAGGAAAAGACACCCAGCAAGTACAGGCAATTCAATCACCTTGGCTGACTGGGAATTAAAGTATGAGACTCTTTCTGTTAGTGCAGTAGGTTGGGGATTTTCTCTATTCCAAGACTCTTCCTTTTTGGGTACTAGGGAGGAAAAAAAATTACCTGGCAAGTCATAGGAATACCAGGCTTCATGGCATGGTAATGGAGTGTCTGCAAGGATCATTCTTATTGCATGAGACCAATTAACTGCCCACTCCCACTGAGAACCTCTGCAGCATATAGGGCAAGTGGAGTGTTTAGTAGAGTAGGTTCAGTCTGGTGTATGCCTGTATATTGTCTATCAAATTTATGTAAATATATATTTAAATATAATATAATTTAAATCTGCCAGCATTTCCCATATTGCTCAGAAATTACCATCTAATCATAAGAGCAGTTACTGACATCAGCTTTAGCTATCTCTTGCTTATCCACCCTTTCAGTACCCACCCTGCTTTTTTCCTCTTTGGAAAATCTACAGCCAAATGAATGCCTCTGGTAGGTCAGCAGCAAGATTATGCATCTGAAGCAAAGCCAGATGCTGCAGTGGGGAGGCACTAATTTGACAGAGCAAATTCCAACCCCACTATTGCCAGGTTCCAGTCTCTGTCCTCTACTTCTCAGAGTACTTCCTTGGCTACTCTGAATTTTCCAGTACACAAGAACGTGCATGTATAGATACATATAATTCTTCTGCTTTTCATTAAAGGAAAACAGAAGTGTTTTTAATAGTCTTATTATGGGATCTCTCCTACCCCTCTTGTATAAAATGCCACCCAGATCCAAGAAGCTATCAGAGCCCAAATATGTCAAAGCTGATGGATATCCATCAATATTTTTTGATAATTAGAAAAAAAAAAAGAAAATGAAAATATGCTGGAGCAGTCCAAAATGGGAGATCCTGCTAGCTCACCTCACCTCTCACTCCAGAGCATGAGGGTTCCCTCCAGGTCACCCTGTAGTCACTTAGTAAATTGATTGGTTTAGTGAAGCCTAATACAGTGACGACCTCACCAGTATGCACTCTGCTTCAGTATTATTCTGAAGGCAGGAAAGTGGAAGACACAGAAATCAGCTTGGAATATGTACTATAAGGTTATTTGGAGGTTGTGTTGGTTGGTTGGGTTTTGTTTGGTTTGTTTTTTCTTTTGTGGGTTGTTGTGTTTTTTTTGGGGTGGGGAGAGAGGTGGTGGTTTGTTTTTGTTTGGTTTTTCTTATTGTTGTTTTAAATGTTTTACTGTTACTTGAAATGGGGCCCACAGGTATAGAGAGCTGTAAAATTGGAGAGGAAATAAGAAATGGGATTGCCTAGGCTGCTGTGCTCCCTTTTTCAATGCATACAGTTAAGGTGAGCCTTTGTACAGAAAGGGAGCAAGACAGGATGGAACTGTCCTTTCACACAGGTTGTTTTCTTGGGGACATCTATGACGAATTAGGAAACAACCCTCTTAAGAGTGCAATAGATTTCTGCTTCTTAATTAGAATGTGACCCATTTTACTTGGAAATTTCCATGGGAAATAACTTCTGGTTTTTGAATAGAATGTTTGGGTTTATAGGGGGATAGAGAATGCAGTGACACAGTCAGTGTACACTTCCTCTTCAGGTTAAAAAAAAATTGACTCCTGAGAGGTATTAAAAAATTGCTAGAAGGTGGTAGATGGTTTCCATGCTATCACTCAAGACAGAAATTTCTGTGCATCCTGAGCTTTTCAAGTTTATTTTTATTCTACTGTAATGTTACATTTTATTTTTACCTGCATAAGGTTCTCTGAAATCTAGGGTACTCTTTTTTTCAGAAAATTTTGTCATCTTTTGGTATGAAAGATTGCAATGGTCCTTTCTGACCTTAAGAAAGAGTGTATGTTATATATAACTACGCTCTATTATAAATTTGCTACTTTATTGCTCACACTGGAGCTGAACTTCTAAAGAAGTCATGAACTGGTGACCTATTTAATTTGTCTGAACTGTATTTATCACAGCAGGTGCAGAAATATAGAGGATTTCAGCCAAAAATACTTCCTACTAAGTCAGCCCTTCTCAGCTTGGTAAATTTCCCCTAACCAAAATTTAGAGACTTTTTGAAGNATTACTTGTAGATCATTACTGGAAACTATAATTGAAGCATTTCATTGGCACATATTGTTTTAAACTTTTGTTAAAATGAGATTTAAAAACAGGTGGGATGTGTGTGGTGTGGAAAGCATTCCTTCATGAAAAGGTCATTGTAAGACAGTTTAATTGTTAAATAGAAAATGCAGAATACATTTCCAAGGAAAAAAGAATTTCATAGACTAGAATAAATTTTAAAAAAATCTCCCTTTCCTGCTCTTGATTTAGGCTTTACATGATAGCTGTACTGGAGAGTTTTACAGTAACTGGATACAAAGTGCCACTCAAGAGATCATATAAGCAACTGAGGAATATATCCTATGGCAGATACCATCTATTCTGCTCGTATCAACGAGTTCTTGAAGAATTTCAAGTACACTAAAATTTATGTAGTTCATGGTTTTTTGTTTGTTTTCTTTTTAAACGCATTATGGAATAAAAATGTTCAGGTCACTGACTTTTTTCATCAGTTTAGAAAGGTCTTTGTAGACTTGGTTATCTTTGTTNTAGAGAATGCAGTGACACAGTCAGTGTACACTTCCTCTTCAGGTTAAAAAAAAATTGACTCCTGAGAGGTATTAAAAAATTGCTAGAAGGTGGTAGATGGTTTCCATGCTATCACTCAAGACAGAAATTTCTGTGCATCCTGAGCTTTTCAAGTTTATTTTTATTCTACTGTAATGTTACATTTTATTTTTACCTGCATAAGGTTCTCTGAAATCTAGGGTACTCTTTTTTTCAGAAAATTTTGTCATCTTTTGGTATGAAAGATTGCAATGGTCCTTTCTGACCTTAAGAAAGAGTGTATGTTATATATAACTACGCTCTATTATAAATTTGCTACTTTATTGCTCACACTGGAGCTGAACTTCTAAAGAAGTCATGAACTGGTGACCTATTTAATTTGTCTGAACTGTATTTATCACAGCAGGTGCAGAAATATAGAGGATTTCAGCCAAAAATACTTCCTACTAAGTCAGCCCTTCTCAGCTTGGTAAATTTCCCCTAACCAAAATTTAGAGACTTTTTGAAGTATTTTCCTGAAGTGTTAGAATCGATGGGCAATGTATCATCTTAACAGCACTGAAATTATTATTAGATTTTTTTAAATAGTGACTATAAAAGTTAAAGCTATGGTTTAATTTGTACTAGTTAGACAGCATTTTAAAATATAATTTAGGCCATGTACCTAGACAATATGATTTAGGCATTGTAATTCAGGTTCATACAGTTACTTATCTCTACCTCCACTCTTAATGTGCAGATGGCTTTTTTATATATCAGGAGGTGATCGATAGTTTATAGCCCCTATAGCTCTATGGCTTCAGTAGTACGTAGTTCTGTTTAATACACTTATTTCTGTAGCACTCAGTGAAGTAGGGAATTACTTGTAGATCATTACTGGAAACTATAATTGAAGCATTTCATTGGCACATATTGTTTTAAACTTTTGTTAAAATGAGATTTAAAAACAGGTGGGATGTGTGTGGTGTGGAAAGCATTCCTTCATGAAAAGGTCATTGTAAGACAGTTTAATTGTTAAATAGAAAATGCAGAATACATTTCCAAGGAAAAAAGAATTTCATAGACTAGAATAAATTTTAAAAAAATCTCCCTTTCCTGCTCTTGATTTAGGCTTTACATGATAGCTGTACTGGAGAGTTTTACAGTAACTGGATACAAAGTGCCACTCAAGAGATCATATAAGCAACTGAGGAATATATCCTATGGCAGATACCATCTATTCTGCTCGTATCAACGAGTTCTTGAAGAATTTCAAGTACACTAAAATTTATGTAGTTCATGGTTTTTTGTTTGTTTTCTTTTTAAACGCATTATGGAATAAAAATGTTCAGGTCACTGACTTTTTTCATCAGTTTAGAAAGGTCTTTGTAGACTTGGTTATCTTTGTTATGTATTTTTTTCTTCAGATATAAGAAGCCAGTGTAGCAGATGTGTGGGTTGTACTGCACAGCTAATTTTAACCAGCAATGTTAGTCTAAAATTTTGCAGTACTGAGTGCCCAAATATGAGCAATGGGAAGCACAGTCCACAAACTATCCTGAGATTCTAACACATATGCAAACCTCAATACACTTCATAAGAACAGGGTCTCAGATTTTCAGCTCTGATCTCCCTCTAGAGACAGACTTTAGCAACTGATCTGTGGTTCTCATTCAGGCCAGACTGCTTTTTTAGATGTCTTGGCAAGAGGCTAAGTTCTGGAAGGCAAGAAAGTGAGGACATTTGAAACTTAACCTGCTTGACCTTGCTCCCTAGAGAACTGTAAAAACACAGCTTCTGTTTAATGAAGGTGTAGTCACCTGCATGTTCATGAAAAGATGTAGTCTTCCTGCTCCTAGTCGCTGTCCTGATGGTGTTGTTAGCTCTGCTAAACCTCTCAGTGTGTTGTGGTGGGTTCTTTTTGAAGTGATTTACCTGATTCTGACTGCCTTACAGATAGTCCTTGTGTTCCCTCCTGCCCACTTCAGCAGCTAACTTGAAGGTTCTTGGGAAAGATCAGATCTAAATCCAGCACAATTTAATCCCAGCAAGAATAACATTGCCAGTACAGGCAACAGCTACCTTATTTTGTTAATGCTAATCAAAATAAAAATTATCTATAATCTTGGTAGTTTAAGCCATGCTGTTGAACAAGGATAAACACACTGAGGCATTAAAATACCTTGGTAGGGTGGTAAGAGATAGTCATGAAATAGTGACACATTTCAAAGAGCACTGTAATATGCTTAAAAGCCAATGAAATATGGGAGCTGTGGCCCTCGTACTGCAGTTACTGAGAAAAGCTTCATTTATTTCCAAGTAACTATTACTTTTGAAGAGGTTTCAATCATGAAAGCTGATTTGATTGGCAATGTCCACATTGAATCTTCTTGAATAAATAGTATGGCACATTTCACTAATTAATTAGAGAAAGCTGAAGAAAAGATTAAGCAAAAGCAATCAGACTTTTTGAAAAGTCGGTATAATCTTCAAAGCACCATTTAACATAAACTGTTTCTTTTACCAACTTGCTAGTTTACTTGTAGCAAATACAATAGTAACGACTGTCAGTTAAATTTTGTACTAATCTGGAATACAAAGTCATTGGGTGAAGTCATGTATGCTCTGCATGAGTTGTGGAGGCAGTGAAGAGAATTCTTAAAGCAGAAAAGTAATTTGGCAGAGCAGCTGCTATAAACTCTTCAGTGCATGCTTATTATTATTGAAACAGTTTTTTGGACCTACACATTATAAAGCTATGAAATACACATTTGCATCATTTTATATGAAGTGCTGTAATTGTAGCCATCAAACTGCAGATCTGTATAACGTGTTAGAGGACATAAGAAAGCTGAATGACAACCAGTTTCTATGCAATTTTATTCCTGGACATCACTTTGCCCACACAACATATGTTTTGTGTTGAATTCAGAGGCACACTCACGTCTATTGTGTTGCATTAGTCTAACACAACAAAATAAGTGATGCAGATATCACATAGAGTTTAAGAGAAACAAAGGAGAATGGAAAATAAAGGCAGACAAAGCTTTGCTTGCAAGTGAAATGACANTTAAACTTTTGTTAAAATGAGATTTAAAAACAGGTGGGATGTGTGTGGTGTGGAAAGCATTCCTTCATGAAAAGGTCATTGTAAGACAGTTTAATTGTTAAATAGAAAATGCAGAATACATTTCCAAGGAAAAAAGAATTTCATAGACTAGAATAAATTTTAAAAAAATCTCCCTTTCCTGCTCTTGATTTAGGCTTTACATGATAGCTGTACTGGAGAGTTTTACAGTAACTGGATACAAAGTGCCACTCAAGAGATCATATAAGCAACTGAGGAATATATCCTATGGCAGATACCATCTATTCTGCTCGTATCAACGAGTTCTTGAAGAATTTCAAGTACACTAAAATTTATGTAGTTCATGGTTTTTTGTTTGTTTTCTTTTTAAACGCATTATGGAATAAAAATGTTCAGGTCACTGACTTTTTTCATCAGTTTAGAAAGGTCTTTGTAGACTTGGTTATCTTTGTTATGTATTTTTTTCTTCAGATATAAGAAGCCAGTGTAGCAGATGTGTGGGTTGTACTGCACAGCTAATTTTAACCAGCAATGTTAGTCTAAAATTTTGCAGTACTGAGTGCCCAAATATGAGCAATGGGAAGCACAGTCCACAAACTATCCTGAGATTCTAACACATATGCAAACCTCAATACACTTCATAAGAACAGGGTCTCAGATTTTCAGCTCTGATCTCCCTCTAGAGACAGACTTTAGCAACTGATCTGTGGTTCTCATTCAGGCCAGACTGCTTTTTTAGATGTCTTGGCAAGAGGCTAAGTTCTGGAAGGCAAGAAAGTGAGGACATTTGAAACT
>VYZU01091231.1:0-25980 GCA_013401355.1 Ceyx cyanopectus | reverse complement strand
CAGCCTGTCCTAGTAGGAGAGGTATTCCAGCCTCTGATCATCTCAGTGGCCTCCTCTGGACCCACTCCATCATTCACATAGACCCACCCTCTTCAGTCTGTCCAGGTCCCTCTGGATGACATCCCAAGGTCCTGAGAGGAGTTGATGGTGAGGTACCAGTTTCTCACTTAATTTCTTACTCTGCTCATCTGTACACTGCATGGACAACTGCCCTAAGCAATATCAAAGCACTACCCTACTCCAGCAGCAGTGTTTTATATCCACCCCTACTCAAATATAGGATAGTGAAAATCCCAGCTCAAGAATATTCATCTCACATACAGAGGAAACCTACATTATGGATAAAGGAATTTTTGCAAAAAAAAAAAGGCATTTGCTTCTAATAAAACAATGGTGTTTTTTTAAAAAATATTAACTGTTATCTGTAAACAATATTATGACTGGAATATGAGAGTATGGAATAAGCACAGACTGAATGTAGTGTGAACATACAATATGAATACAATTTTTGGTGTACTTGGAACTGTCTGTGTTTTAATTTTAATCAGCATTCTTCCTGTGTTCAGTGACTGTATAGTCTATACTACTTCTTTAAATAAATTTAGTCTGGATTTAATCTGAAAAATAAAGGAAGGAAGGCCACATATGCCTTTTAATTTAAAATTTGTGTTTCATTTTTAGTATTCCTATTGCTTGCTATGTGACTACAAGTACAGTTTATCCTCTAGGTTCATTTCAGCAAAAGAATTTGAATCACTGCTGGAATTAATGTGGCAAGCAGAGAAACTCTACCAGCAATGAAGCCCCTCATCAAAAAGAGTGCCTAGTAGCTTTAAGTCTGCATTATGGTTTGGATTGACTTTGTGGTGACTTTTGTGTGGTTTCTTGACATTATTCCAGAAAACACAGAGATCAAAGAAAGAAAATCATATTGATTGGCTCAGGTCTGGTCAAAAACTAAATTTGTGTCTTTTAATATAACTAACATTTTACAGATGGCTTGGTTCATGTTTAAGCTAGGGATGCATGTAGATTGAATTATCAGAGGATTATAACCAGCTGCATTGAGTTTGAAAAATATTTTTGTGCATATTCTGTCCAGCAAAATGCACAGAGCAGAGTCTTGCTCTTTGAATTCTAGCAAATGCCTGAAAACAAACAAGCCACGGAGACTAATGGATGGTCTGGCCCTGTTTACTACTGATTATGTTTTCTTCAAAGAAACCACATTATACATGGTTGAACTCATGAGGTCAGGTTCCTAAATCTCATCTTTGACTGTGAATTAATGGTAAAAGGGATAAGATCTGAAGAATTTACTTGAACAAAATTAAAATCCAACTCAGTATCAGTAGGAAACCTGTAAGACACCATGAGTGACTTTCTAGTTTCCTGCCTTCCATCTTGTGTACCTTCATAAAGGGGTTTGGAACAATCTGATTCTAATTTCATAATTAGAATTGTTCTGCAATGACTCTGCACATCTCTAAATTACTAGACCAGATGCAAAATGATGAAGAATCAGCACCAGTGAGTAGTAGATTCATCTGCCAGTAGAATTATAATTCATTATTTACTTTTTCAGATTCAGATTATTAAAATATTTTCATAATGTCTCAGGACACACAGAAATATCAAACACAGTATTAAAATAGACCATCACGATTTTAACTGACAAACCAGATTTAGCCAAATTTATTAGATTTATTTAAAGGTCTTTGAAGACACCAGTAAAAGAACACTTAAATTATAAAAGTATTCCAAATATGCATTTTCTTATCATTAAAATAAGAACATCCACACTTGCAGCAGTGTCACTACCATTAACTTGATAAAACAGAACCAGTTTTCCTAGCATCAATACTATGTAGTTTATTCTGTTATGGGTTCTTATGTTCATTACTTATGAAGTATAATGAACAAGGATGAATTCTTGCTTAGTGCCTTTGAAGACTTCTGTTACTGATGTTCACTTACACTGAAATTATTCTAGATGCTCATTTGTGAAGAAAGTTCAAAATTCAGAATTCTTTTGCTAAATATTTCATTTCCTCTATGCCTTAGATTTAAAATACATTATTAGTGATGCTTAGTAAAATCAGTTAATTTTTGAAGGGGTGATTCATGGGATAATATCACCAGAAAAAAAGTTCAGGCTTACTAGGAGTAAGCACTTTAGTTTTTCATTAAGTTCAAGGGATATTTCTTTGCAGAACTTTTTTTCCCTAAAGCAGATCACTTAATGGTAAAACCAGCCTGCTTCTGCAATTGATGTTTTTCCCATGAACTTGAAGTCCCTTTATAACTACACCAATGCTTCTGAGAAGAAAGTTTTTGTCTTGAATACAGAGCCAAATCAATTATTAACTTCTCATACATAAGGATTACGATGCAGGCTAGGCTTCTAAAGCTGAGTGCAATTTTGCATGAGGTATTATATCTGTATGATTTTACTAAAAATGTAGATTTAACCTGGTACACATGTATTTGTACAGCAAAGGAAAATGCAAAGTCTTACCTCTGTCTTCATCTTGCCTTGTAGGCCTTTGTGGATTGCATTGGAGCTGTACAGATTCACCACAGCTTAGGCATCTCTCTTTGGGTTTTTTTTGCTAATTACCTCTTTAATTCATAGCAGTAGTGAGTGCAGTCTGTCTTGTTACAGCAAACTCTACTGAAGAGCATTATTCGACTCCCAGGATAATCTTTTTTGAAAGTCCTATTTTATTTTTTTCTTTTGAGTATGTTTTTTTGAGTATAAGGACAGCTCAGAATCTCGAAGTCCCTTGCATGATGAACTGATGTTTTTTTCTCTAGGCCTTGCTCTTGTACAGTGAAAACTGAGAACCTGTAATATAAATATGCTAGTAAAACTGCTCCACATTTCTTGATCTCAGTTCCCTGAGATGACTGAAAATTTATTTTGTGTTTTTATTAAATATATTTTTATATATAAATATAATATACATGTTATAATAAAATATAAATATAATATATAATAAAATATACAATATATTAAGATGTCTGACATTCTCAGGAAAACAAGTGGATGAATCCATAACTGAAAAAAAAATTAACTTATGCATATTTATTCTGGACAGCTACAGGCAAAATGCCAATGTTTTAACCCTACACAGCTATATTAATATTATTATTATTATGTGCCTGCATTCCTGTGCACTAAGCACCTGTTATTTATCAGTTGCACCACACCACAGCACTGCCTTATGAGGAAACAGCACTGTCCCTGACTGATACAGGCACCAACCCCAGTGCATGGCCTTGCCCAGGGGATTCCCAAGGAAATCAGGGACACACAGTGTGAGAAAAGACCCTGAGTATGGCCCTTGAGTATGGATCTTATTTGGAACATATATGGTTATTCATTACCTCTTTGAGAAAATAACAGATTTGCATAGTATTAGAAAGAAAATAAGATACCAAGTCTGGTACCAAAGCCTCCACCCACAAATGTGCTTTTCCAACTTTTTTTTGAACCAACTGAAACTATCAGTTGATGGCATGTGGCTTAATATTATTTATAAAAAAAAAATAATTTCAGAGATAAAGAGGTTCTACAATAAACTACATTAAAAAAAAAAAAAGCAAAGGCTGGAACTGGAAGACACTAGGCACACAAGAATAATTTTAATTAAAAAAACCTGTCTTGGCAATACTGTGTCACTGATTCACTTCAAGATATGCTCTGCTGCCCTAGAAAGGACTAGGGCTGCTTCCAATAAAAATGAGAGGCAGACTTTCACTTACTCCAAAAGCAGGAGGGTCAAACTTGAAATCACTCCTTTCATTTCACCCACATTTATTGATATATGTCTGAACACCAATGCACTATAGAATTTGCAACAGGAGTTCTAGAAGTTTTTGGAAATACTCTTGCATCTTCTCAGTAGCTCCTTTTTACACTATTAATTTATCACCTGCACCCACTAAACTCACTGACATCAAACACATTCTTTTGTTGTTAGCTTCAGAAGATTTTGCATTAGGTCCTATTATTTCACCTGAAAAATATAATTAAGGATGAAATCCTGAGTTATTTGAATTCAATGACAAAACTTCCATTTTATTTGTTAATGACAGTGAGTGCAAAGATAAACTTCCACCAATTAAATTGAATTTATGTAATTATATTTTCATGTATGTAATGACTGATGTTTCCCCATTATTGTTTAAAAGTGATTCTAAAATTTGTACAGCTTTGCTTGCCTACAGAAGGCAGAAATACTTAACACTTCCTAGGACACTGTATCTGTTAATGACTTCTTTTTTGTTGTCATTTCCTGAATCTCCCAGGACAATGCTGAGGATGATAAACACAGGCACTGAGAGTTGTGAACATGTCTCATTTTGAGAAGAAAATGGAGCTACAGCACTGTGCATCTGCTTCTGGACAACATAAGAGAGGTCAAGCACAGGTATGTAGCATCAGAATGAACCCTCCCCAGTACCTGCTGTGAACACTCCAGATGCCTTCCTTTAATCTATAACACAGGGTGAGATAACAGTTTATTAACAGACACTTCTCTGCAAACTGCCTCATCTCTCCCCCTCCATCACTCTGGCATGGAAGACAAAGTCTTGGATTTATGTATTCATAGGAAAGCTACCACTTTTGCTTTAAAAAAAATGGAATAAGGTACCTCATATCCATTATGCATTAGAGGTGTCCAGGCAGGAAGATAGTGCTGGCTAATTGGTGCTCTGTAAATTCACATGGGCTGTTACTGCACCATGTCCTCCCTTTGTAGTAAAGGCATTAAGTATGAAATCTCCATAAGCATTTTTAATTACAAAATCCTCTGTCTAGATGTAATAACAGCTTTTTTACATGGCCATATCTTTTACAGTTTTTTTCCTAAAGCTCCTATTTCCAAGATTTCTTTTTCAATAGATATATCTTCAAAATCCTCCTAAATATAGCTGTTATCTTTAATCTCATATTAAAGCAGGTTAATCTATGATGAAAAAAAGTGCTATATGTCTATAAAGAGACAAGCACATAATGTTACCTGGCATACAAATATGTTAGCTGGTAGAAAAAAAAAAGCTGGGGAGATAATTATTAGATAAAATTCTCTCTTACTCTTTTGTGCCTTAATCACATCAGTGGATGCTCTGCAACAGCCACCCTGACTGCAACCTGATCTTTATTCCACTGCAGGAAGTGCAGCTGAACAATAGACCCCTTGTGCTTGCTCCAAACGGGCAAACAGAGGTGAATGCTGTCAGAATATGTTTATTTGTACTTACAGTGTAGTTCTCCTTTTTCCTCATAGGCTATGAATGAATGGATTGTGTTAATTATCTGGGAAGAACTTAATTTCCAAGAATTATTTCTATGCTTGCAAAATAACCACAGTTATTATTTAAACAGTGTGAGCTAGAATTTTGATCTGGATGTGCCAGTCACACCATTCTTTGAATTTTTTTTTATTACAGTGATCTTTTAAAATATCCCTTTATTATTGTTTGAAAATCTAATGTTTCAATTTGATGAGCTTCCTAGAAAATAAATTCCAGTCTTCCTTGCTTCCATGCTGGCATCCTTTGGAGAATTCAGTGTTCTCTCCTGTGAGCCCTTGGAGAACAGTGTCCTGTGTTTAGCAGGACGTAGTGTTTTCCTTTTCCTGTGCTCTGCTTCTCAGTGATGCATCACCTTTGACTTCTTCTGTCTCCAAACTGTTCCTCAAGCATATATCATTTAATACTCTCCCCTCTTTATAGCTTTCTACTTGTTCTGCAAAGGGGGTAACAAATCTAAAAAATACCTCACTTGCTCCAGTCATTGCCTTTAATGCAATTTAATGCATTTAATGCCTTTTTTTATTTACAAAAGGAGAAAAGGAGTTGGCTGTCTCCAGTGTTTTCAGGTGATTTTAAGTGTATTAACAGAGAGTATATCATATTGCTATCCATTTTAAAAAAGAAAACAAACTTCAAAAGACCACTGTGGACCATAACTGCCACTTGCTTGCCATTTCATGAGTGGCTGAGTTGTGCTGAAGGTAGGAGGTCCCCATTCCCATTGCTGTCCTTGGATGTGGAGGTGGTGGCCACCAGGGGAAAGAAGGATCTCCAGACACCTGGCAAACATGAGGTTGGTTCAGAAGCCCACAGCACCTCCACCTCTGCTGGAGGCCCCACAAAGCCAGGGGCTCTTCTGCACTACACACCACTCAGCTATGACAAAGCCATCTCAGGTCTCTGCTGGTGCTGTCTCTATCACCTCCAGAGCCTTCAGGTCTGGGAGCAAAATGTGCACCTGAGCATGATGTGGCATCAACACATAGCTGAGATGAGCAGGACACTTCCTACTTCTCCAACCTGGAGATTTTATAATCAGATTTTGCTCATATATGAAAGCTGTTTTTTTCTCCCTGTTTGTTTCTTTCCCACTGGCCCTGATATCCCTCAGAGCTGCAGATCCCACACAGTTGCAGGGCTGGGCCTCAGGATATGAAACTCTGACCCCACCATTTTGCAGAGACTTTCAGCTCCTTCACAAGAGCCACACAAGCAGAGGAAATGGTCCTTATTCCTGCTCAGCACACACAAACTCCAGAGCAGCCAGACTGTGGCCTTCTGGTTTTCATTATGACAGAATGTTGGAAATGTAGTGTGCATTTTCCAGAAGGGGCATATTGTGTGTTTAATTTATAAAGATAAAGAGGATTCTTCTAGATTCCTTTTGCTTCAGCATTTTGTATAAATGTGAGAACTAGGGTAGTATTTTGCTGAGTCTTCTGATGTTTATTATCCAGATGTCTGTGTACATGCTGTTTAAAAATATAATAAAAAAACCTGCACTACTGTTTTATTTATAATCTGTTTGTGCACAGGAGTCTCTTGCATTTCTTGATAAGAAGTGCATGCACCTAGAGGGAAAAACAGCTGCAGTATGTGGATGCTATTTTAGTTCTAAAGCCTAGATGTTTTAGCACCTTCATTTTTGGAATAACTGGTACCATAGCTGTATAAAAGAAGAGATACACAATACGTGCAAAGAACACAGGAAAATACTTATTCAGCTATGTATATGTACTGGGCTGCATAGTACAGTGTGTGTATTGGGAACTGGCTTAGAGCTGAGACTTGGCAGTGTGCAGGTGTTCATGGGACTGAAAAATGAGCGGTTTGTGCTGACAGGCCTTGGTCTGTGCCTACAGAGCTGTTACAAGACCTCATTTGTTAAAAAAAAAAATCAGGAGTAATATAGGATGTCATAAACCTCATTCATTCCTCCTTTGTAAAGATGTAAATCAGGAATAAGGGTTTTTTTATCCAGTGATGTTGAGATCTAAATTGAAGTAATGGTCTGTCCTTGTCTGATTAGTCAAAACTCATGTCTGCTGTATGCAAGATTTTTGCAGGGCAAAGGCTGGGAAGTAATGTTTGAGTGAGCACAAGAAGCACAGGCAGAAAATTAATTAAAAAAACCCCACATTTAAATGTGGATGGGAAAATAGATAATCTCCCTTTCTCCAACTGCAGCTGCTCTTACCCAGTATTTGATCCTTTCTTTACAGGACATGGGCAGCATCCTGAACTACAGAGCAGAGTTACCTCCTGAGGGAAGATTTCTTCCCTGAGAGGTGCCAGAATTTCAGCATGTAAGCAGCATGCCCTCTCAGCACCAGCCCTGTGCATTCAAAAGGTACTAGACTGGTCTAAAAATCATGAGATAGAAAAATACGAGCCATGCAATTCTTTCCATTTGCTTTGGATTGTTAGTTTTCCATTTCACATCAACTTTTCTGTGCAATCAGGGGAGGAAATTAATTTTTAAATGGAACTTAAGTGACACTAGAAACCAGAGTTAAAACAAACAAACAACAAAACACAATGAAAACCAAAACTTTAAGTGGTAAGAGTTAGAAATATTGCACTGAAAATATTACATGAGTATTTGGGAAGTGTTGTTTTATTATAATTAGAATGAAGAAAGAGGGCATCCAATTAATTCCAGAACTTGGTACTGCTGGCATGATGAGGGAAGGTAAAGCACAACATAACTAATAGGATACATGTGTTTGCAGTGAACCTATTGCAGTGAGGGGAGGTTGCCAAAGACTTTTAAAAGCATGTGTGTACACACGAAAGCTCTTCTACAAGAGGAGAGCTAAGGATCTCTCTGCAAATTCTGGAACTAATTATGAAGACTGTATTTGTTTCTTCCCTAATCTCTTGATGAATCAGATTGGGTGTCAGCTTGGGAAGGAAAGCCTTGCTGTCACCATGAAATAGTCTTGCACTTCCCTTATTACTTTACCTCACTCTTCCCCTTTCATTGTAGGCGCCACAGACATAGATATTATTTTTTTTTCTTTCTTATTCTTTTTTCTTACAGCTTTGTTCTTAAGGCTTACATGCACATTCAGGTATGTTGTAGGTATGTTCTGTAACTGGGGGTGAAAGCTCATGAATATTGAGGACAGAGGCCAATCAACAGGCAGATATTGGTGAGAGTCTGTAATCTCTGTTATGTTTTGGATAATAGAAGAGAGGTCCAGTTGCTATGAGCGCAGGTGGGTTTACCTCTAGTCCGTTCTCCCATTAATCCTATCTCCTTGTCAATTAAATACATTCAAGTTGGGGTGCTGATGGTCTTCAAAGCAAAGGGAGCATGCACATATAGAGCTGGGCATTTTCCCCATGCCAGCAGACACCTCTGCAAGGCACAGGTGTACCTGTGACAGCTGTGTCAGAGCCTTAGTCAAGACACAGCAAGATGATGGCACCAAGCATTGCTCACCAGCTGAGAGGAGCTGGAGAGACAAATATTCACTTCTCCAGGAAGAACTGGTGATGCTTCTCAGCTTTGCTGGAGGTAACTTGAGTACCTTGTGAGGGCACTGCCCTAGGCAGCCTTCAGACTCTGCAGGCTGTAGCTGCTTTTTTCTTGTTTATGATCAGCTTGTGAACGGCTCCACAGGATCCCAGATCTCCTCCCTGGGCAAGAGGAGCTTTAGAGAGAACAGAAAAGAAACATATTTTCACAGCAGGGAGGAAAAGAGAAAGATGAGGAGTGTGGCACTAAACAAGGAAGAAAATCTGACGGGGAGAAAGAAAAGTTGGCAGCAAGGAAAGCCAAGTCCAAGTGCTAGCATCTGGGTTGCATGAATTATCTGTGCAATTAAGATAATAGCTTCCAGGGCAGTTACTGTGGAAGGAGTCCCAAAAGATTCCAAAAGAAATTATGAAAAAAACAAATCTAAGTACAGAAAAGCAAAAATGATACACAGCTGAGATATCCCATTTTGTATTCTTCAGCAAACCACACTCAAAAATATGTGATGATTTTTTATGTCTTCAGCATTTCTTTCCCCTTCTAATTGAGTATTCTCTCAACATTTTTTTTTCTTTTTGTTCTGTGTGCATAAATCATAATGGCTGGCACCTCCTTGCTCACCTCATCTGCACTAAGGAGTCTCATGCAAAGTAGTTCATGGTATGGTGGCAAATCTGAACCATATTTCACATGAATGCTCATATATCACTGTTTGTAACACCATAAGTTCACAATTGCTGGAGACAAGTACAAATTACCCATCTGGAAGGACAGCTGGTGAGATTTATGTTGTATTGTTGCCTGTTCTTGCAATAGGAAGTTCTTTTTACTGGTACAAGTATGACCCCTCTGTTGAGCAATAACCTACATGGCCAGACATATGGAGTCTAGTCTTTCTGTCTTTATGGTGCAATACCAAAATATGCTACAATACCTGATGTAACTCCAACTGAACCAGCTCCAGAACTGGGAACTGTTTAGCTGCATCAGCATAGTGGTATGCCCAAGCTAATTAAAATAGGGCAGAGGCTGTACTGATACAGCTATATTGTTCCTGAAACCAAGATATTATCTCAGCAAAGAGCTGTGCTGTGCAATAGAGATATACTCTTTAAGACTGATGAGAGATATATGGATATATCCTTCAAGATTCAGAGCCAAGCACCCATGTAATCGTTTTCATCTTACCTACCTATTTTCAATATTGGCACAATCCTAAACAATTTTCTTCCCAGGTTTTCTCCTACATTCCAACATCTGCTGGAGAAAAACAAAGTGCTGCTTTCTGAACGTTTGCTCAAAATCCCCTCTATTTCTCCATTGGTCTCAGGTAGTGCTGGAGCTTTCCTGTGGGTCCAGGCTTCACAGACTTAGCAGAACCACCAATATCTGGCTTCAGGGAAGGAAACATGACAGGCCAAAAGCACTGTTTCTAGCCATTGTATTTTTACAATGGAAATTTAAAGTTTCTAGCCATTGTATTTTTTACAATGGAAATTTAAAGTCAATTAAGATACCTGTAGAACTTTCTTATTTGTTGCATCTGTTGATAAGAAAAGAGGACAAAGGATAATCAAAGATTGTATAGCCTTACTGTCTGTCTATCCTCCCACAGTGGCCAGTAGCAGATGCTGAGGAGAAGCTCAAGAACCTCCACAGAGTATCTCCTCCAACTCCAGAAAAGTTTGAAATATTGAAGATACATGAAATATTCAAAAGTAAAACTAACCTTCTCCTATCCACTCCATATTTGTTTATCTGTACCAAAAGTTCTTTCCCTTTATATTGGGCTTGGTAAATAGCCAAAAAAAATCTGTTTCTAGATTGGCTTATTTTGCAAGTTTTACCAGTGTTAAGATTTCCAGATTTCATAGAAATGAGCTTGTTTCTAGAACCTGACCTAATCATGTTCATTTTCTTTTGCATCTCAACCATCTCCTAGAGTCAGAAAAAATAAATGGTCCTTTCTGTGCTGTCCCACACAACTCTATCCAGCCAGCTCCACAGGCATTGCACCAGATATGAAGTCAGAGATATACTGAGTAAATTTACCTATAAAACACAGTTGGAAATACTGACATCTGAAAATGGATAGTGTATAGGCTAAAGAAATAGAAAGTGTATTTAGTATGTTTAATATATTTATTTATCGGGGGCATTTTTTTGTCTCACACCAAATGACATTTATCCAATACAGATCTTGATATCTTGATTTAGAGGAAAAAAAACAACCAACCAAAACAAAGCACACAGACTGCCCAGAACAGCTTTGGAGCTATATTTGACCTGCTTTGTACAACAACCACTGCCAAAAGTAAATCCTGCTGTGTAGCTTGGTAATCACACCAGCTCTGCTGAGTCTTTACATTGCTCTGCAGATGATGGGTAAAAATAAGTGAGCTAGACAAAAAAAAGCAGAGGGTGAGGAAAAGAGCAAGCAAGAGAGAGATGTCCTCAAATAGATGATACGGGTCAAGTCATGCAAGTGCTTTTATTGCTGCTGATTAATTCTAGCAGCTGTTATGTTAATGTGCTGCATGGCATGAGAGGGCACTGAGCAAAACGTGCAAGGAAGCTGAGATGATTCTCTAAATAAGGATGTGGCCCAGACTGCTTGAAATGGTGTGTGTGTGTGTGTGTGTGTGTGTGTGTGTGCCTGGCAGAGTGATGATGGATGATAACAGGACAAGAATGAAATCTCTATCACCCTGCTTCTTCAATATTTACATCTCTCTCCAGACTCAAGGAATCAGAGAGAGGTTTTGTACTGTCAACTTCAAGCCTCTGGAAATCTTGAAATGGTCTCATTGTAATAATATGGTTTTATTTTTTTTAATAATATAATTTTTAAAATTATGCCTATGGATTCTGGTTTTGATTGCTTTTTATTTGCTGGGCTGGCAGCATTTAATTTTCAGAGCTCCTATATCCATAAGGGTAGAACTGTACTTAATAAAACAACCAAAACCTTGCTGTGTGCCAAGATCTGGGATCTTGGAAAAATTATAAAACTGCAGGAGTTTCTGATGACATTATGCATGGGAACTTGTATGGTCAGACTTTGGATGGGAATCACAGTAAGAAAGATATATATGCAAGCTGTGACAGGCTTCATTTGTGAAGATTCAGCATTCAGGAAAAGAGCACCCAAAAGGTTTTGGAAGGTGGTTGCAGCAGAAACCTGATGTTTAAACCAAAAAGGTAATTAAGAGAAGGTGAGGACTATTAAAGGCACAGAGGTGCAGAGGTGCACAGTCTGCTGGAGGCAGCTGCCAGCTTCAAAATGAGGAAAAAAAAAACCAACTGTGATTTGACAGCTTGCCAGAGTGGCCTCTGTCCTGGTGTGCTTGCTAAGGCTTTGTTCACCAGAAGCTGCACCCCTGGCTGGGGAGTTGTGCTGGGGGTGAGGCTGAGTCCTCCTGGCACTGTGGCATCTGCCCCAGGCTGTCACTCACTGCCACTGTCACACGAGTCCTCCACTCCTCTCATCAAAAACAAGGTGGGTACATTCCTGCAATGACAGAACTCTTCCACTGCTACAAATGGTTGGGGTTTTTATCCTTGAGGATAAAAAAGTTCCTCTTTCTCATTCTGGAGTTGACAGCAGTCAGCACAGCCTACCTGGCCTTCCTGCAATACATGATCCCCCTGCAGCTCTCTAGCAATATCCCCATTTTAGTTGTGTGATGAGGACTTGGAGTGTTGCCTGCAGGGCCCTGAGTGAGTTGAATGTCAGAAGAATGATGGCATGACCAGGAAGGGACAGTCTAGGGCAGGTGAGGGGTGGTTTAAGAGGTTTAAGAAGCTGCACACAGGAGGCTTTAAGCAGGGGCACACAGGAAAGCCCCTGCCACTTTGTACCTGTGCTGAACACCTGTGCATTTCAGTTCCCCAGGAGAAGACCTGTGGGTAGCAGCAAGGGAAAGCTGCAGGATGTGAATGCAGGTGGGACCCCCTTGTCACACCAGTATTACCCATTTCCTCACCCCACGAGTGCCCCCCTTCTGATGCATCTCCAGGGTGCTGTGCTTGCTTTGTGGTGTAAACTCAATCTGCCAGAACAAAATCCAAGGAGAGGTTAAATTGTTTAATGATCTTTTAAACTTCTCTGAAGAATAAAACATCCTCACTGAGCAGTGAGGAGCAGCTGGCAAAAGAACAGGTAGAAAATGTTTTCAGATGGTGTTTGAAGTGTTCATCTTCCTCAAAGCTTGTTCATTTCTTCCAAATATGCTAGCTAGTCTAAAAAAATTAATTGTCTTTCCCTAGAACTCTTGCATTTCCTTGCTTGTAACCATAATGATAACCATCTACTATGGAAAGATACTATCATGATGAATAATGTGGCATTATTTGAGAGTGTCTGCTCTAAGAGCACCTTGCTGCTGCAGGAGACTTCTCTCTTGCTTTTAGCAGTTGTTTCCATGGCCTCGTGGGTTTGTGAGGACAGTTCAACACTAGCTAAGGTCTTGCTACCATTTAAATTGCTGTTTGCTTAATAAAAGATGCCTCCTGTCCAGCACGTTACATTTCAGCCCAGAGCAAATACATCTGGTTGAGTGGTGCAGGATGGAAATCTTGATAGTCTCAGCTATTATCAGTGCAACTGTGTGCTGCTGTAATGAGCAACAAATAATGTGAACATCAAGTTAAGGGTATCTGTTTTCATCAACAATGATGCTATTTAACAGTCAATTTTTTAAATATTTTTTTTTTCTGTGACTATTAGGGAATTTGTCTTTTTTTTTCTCCCTGCTAAAATATGAGTGAGAAAGAAAGAAAGAAAGAAAGAAAGAAAGAAAGAAAGAAAGAAAGAAAGAAAGAAAGAAAAAAAGAAAAAAGAAAAAAAGAAAAAAGAAAAAAGAAAATGTACAGCAGGAAATGCAGATGTTGCAAAAACCTTCTAAATTTCTCTGAGATAATATGCATTGCTGCTCAGTAAGCAAATAAGCAAATGAAAATGTAGCTTAGATATGGGTAATTTTGGTGTCTAACATTTGACAGGTAAGCTTATTCTTTGTGAATTTGTGAGAGGATATTAGGATAATGGGGTTTTTTTCCGTCTCAGTAAGGGGGCTGAGGGGACTGGATTTGAGTGGCAGGAAATGAAAAGCAGGCTGGGAGACAGTGCCTGAGAGGCTGAGAATATGGTCAGAAAGCTGAATGCTGACAAAAGTGGGAAGTAACCCTCTAAGCTGGCAGACACTTGAAGTATTAATTTAGCAGTTTTTAGTGCAGCCAGAAGTGGTGTGAATTTTTCTATGGGGAGCCACAGTTGTTCAACAGGCTGTGGGGGGAGGCAACTCTAAATTAACTGGAGTAAGAGCTCAGGGGAGACAGCACAAAGAGATGAAATAGAGGGTGAGAGATTGTATTGCATAAGGAAGATACTGGGTGTTATCAGGAGACTGAGTGAATCAATTACTCAGAATGTTCTCCTTCATATTATTTCCTCTGCCTACGTTTGAAATTTCTCTAAATTGTGCTTTGCAAACTTTCAGCCTTTTTGTGCCCCATGAAGGAGCAGTGAGTACAGCAAGGAAGGAGTGCACATCTGCCCAGATGCTGGGAAAAGATAGGCTGCCACTGGTCCCTCCATGCTGTCTTGTCCTTCAATCCTCTTATCCTTTCCAGAGGAGGGGTAGCAATGAGCCCTACTGCTGATAGGAAGGACTGACAAGCCCCAAATAAGTAGCAAGTGATTTTTCTGGCCACTTGACTTCACTTGGATTTGGCAGAAAATAGTCAGATACCTGAAAGTGAAAGAAGTTGAAGGACTTTTTGCTTGTGAAAACAAAAAATCATCTTGCTGCTGATCATTTTTGTAACTAAAAATGTCTCTGAACATGTGATAGAATGAAAACCCTTTTTAACAGATCCCAAACTGGAATACAGGACATTCCACCTCAACATGAGGAAAAACTGCTTCACTGGGAGAGTGACAGCACTGGAACAGGCTGCCCAGGGAGGTTGTGGAGTCTCCAAAGAGAGACTTTCCAAACCCACCTGGATCTGTTTCTGTGTGGCCTGCCCTGGGTGATCTGGCTTTGTCAGGGGGTTGGACTTGATCTCCAGAAGTCCCTTCCAACCCCTAACATTCTATGATTCTGTGATTCTTATGCCCACTTTTTAAGGCCTTGAGGCTTAGCTAACATCAGATCTCACACATGTAGGAGAAAAGCCTTGAAATCTGTTCTGCTGAAAGAAAATATACCCTAACTCTGGAAATTAATTTCAGAATATGGACTCTGGGGCCTGCCAGTGAAAGAAAAACAGAAAAAGAAGGAAAAAATGAATGTTTTAAACTGACAGCATGTATATTTTAGTCCTGATGAAAAAAGACAAATTGCTATATAGTAAGCATGCAACAGAATGTGATTAAATTTAAATTCTCTGTACTCATAGCAGAGCTCAGTTCTCCATAGGTGGGGCTTGCACAGGGGTCTTTTTTTGGTGTTTGTTCATAAACAAAATAGGTTATATCTTCTCAGAGATCCAGGCCAGGCAACATATGCACAGCTTTTTACCCAGCTACTTATTTGTTTAAATCCTCTGAAATATACAATTTGAATTTTTAATGAAGCAGAAACAAAAGCAAGCTGAATATTTTTGAGACCAGTCAGCATAAAAAAAGAACTGTTGGGGTTTTTTTAACACAACTTCAGAAACAGCAAGCATAGTGCTGCTGTGCAGCTTAATTAGCTTGTAAATGGGTACAATTTCCAATGAAAGACTCTTTCAAGTTGATCTAAATGAGATTTGATATCTCATGCAAAGGAAAAATAAGACTTTGGTATCACTAATGAAAATTGTGAGAGAGACTGCTACCTCTACTAAATGCAATGGATTTTGGAAAGGGTTCATTTTAGATGCATGGTCATATAACAAACTACAGTTTGGCTCACTAGCTGTCAAAAAGTCTTCCAGTTTCTGCTGTAAGCAATACAAATAATAATAATAATAATAATAATAATAATAATAATAATAACAAACAAAAAAGAGTTCTTAAGAATTAACACTAATGTAAACAAAAGCAGGAGACCAAAAAAAAAAAAAAGGGGATATAGTAATTTCCCTGTGCAGACAAAGGTAAAAGAACAGCATTATTAAAAAACAAAAGTTTTTACAACTCTCTCACTATTAATCATTAAGTGCTAGTTTGTTTTGCACAGTATTGCAGCACAACACTAGACAGTTTTCTGTCAGGTCAAATTTTCTCTGAGGTCTACAGTAGCTTAGATGAATAAAATCTGAAGTCTAAACCATACAAAGCAAAGAGAGAAAGTCCAGTAAGCAGATCACATTTCTCATCCTGGGGGACAACTCTTGTCTCACTTGATCACTTACCCGTAAATCAGTGACTCTCTATGTGAATTTTTGAATAGGAGTTTTCAGGGAAAACCCTGAGTGCTGCAAGATAGTAGGTGGCATGTTTCCCTCTGAGTCAGCCCTCAGTCACACCTCCTGAAAGCTTGAATGGATCACTGATAGCCCTGTCTTTCCCCATCAGTGACCTAAACTCTGACTGATTCTTACCACAGGGACTGGGACCTGAGTGACCAGCAATACTGGTGGGTGCCCTTCTCCATGTCAGTGTCCCCAGTGAGAGGCTGAGCCACTGGCCCACTGCTGGATGAAGACATTTTTTTTTCATGTGAAGAGTGCCAGTAATGCTGGTATCATGGCAAAAACTCTGATTCATCCACTGTGGTTTTGTTTGTGGAAAATTTTAGATCAAGCTGTAAATGACAGCTCAGTGATCACTGTACTTGTCTGGAGTACCTTCAGCTGCCCTTTCAAGAGAAAGACTCTGCTCTGTTCCCTTTTTTCTTTTTCTTTTTTTTTTTTTTTAATGTGGTGCTGAACTGCGTTTAAAATAAACAATTGACAGGAAAGAATTTCTGTCTATTCTTTTTCTCCCTTCAAGTTTCCTCAGTATTAGCAGAGGCAAGGGTTTTGAAAGAAATCGTGTGAGATTCAGTTACCCCTGAGTTTTGATATCTTGAAATAATTTCTATCCTTTTACATCTTCACATACATATGTTTCAATAATACAATATAGAAATAATCTATGCTTACATATTGATCCCAAACAAGAGTTTAAATATTTCACTTTTGTGATTGCAACTGTGATTTTATGGAGTTATAATGCTTTGGAGAATAGATCTTGACCAAGTGACATAAAATGTGCTTGGTAAAAAGTAGAACAAGCAGAAAAGGATCTGCTTTCTGAATGTATGGCATAAATAGATGGGTTGTGAAAGGAGCTTCTGGGCTACTCTGTTATGATAAAAATGAAAGCAATAGGTGAGAATTATGGGCTGGGCCATATTTCAGATGTTAAGAACTGAGCTGGAGCAAAGTGACCATGCTGGAATCCAGGATTTTACTTACTTAGCAGTTTCCCCTTCTTATTTTTAGAAACTCAGTTTTGAAGGCTTTTCTGACTTCTTGCAATACTATTTTTGTTTGTTGCTGCAGATATTTTTTTTTCTAACCATTGATATGGGGGGGAAAGACCACTTTTAATGATTCAGGAGTAGAAAGGGAGAAGGAATGATTCCTTGGGAAAGATTTGCTGCAGAAGCATGCTTTGGGGAGGAATGTGACAGGAGAAAGGAAGAAAGGGAGCTAATTTTAACCCCTGTATACAGAAAGGCTCATTCAAATAGATTTATTTTTTCCTTCCCTGTTGTGTAATACCTTCACTTGAAGACTCATTTGTCGTGGGTCAGCTCTTATGCTGTTTGGATCTATCCCAGCCTCTTCCACCAGGGAGAAAGCCTGTTCCACAGTTGTATATAAACATGGCAAAATGTGAGCATTGCTAGGATTTCAAAGTGAAACATAGAAACCCCATTCTACCTACCTGCTGTGGAGTTGAGTGGGGAGGAATATGCAGATTCCCTAAGCAGCCTGGGAAAAACAGAGGTTAAGCTTTAAAGGCCACTTCAGCCTTCAAAAATGAGTTTCAGTAGTCTGTGAGACATCACAGAAGAATGAAAGGGAGTTTCAAAATAGCTTTACTTTAAATAAAAGCATACTTTGGCAATACTACATGAAATGAAAACTGATGTGCTTGACCATCATATTGACATGTTCATCAAGCCACTCGACAGACAGCAAATATCCATGGAGGTTGAGTGCCAAAAGCTGGAGCAGCCAAGCAGATGTGGAGCAGGCTGCAGCTGAGCTTGTCTGCTCCCCAAGCTGTGGCAGAGAGAATCTGGTCGTTGGGGCTTCACAATTCCATCCCAGACATCCCCAGCAGAAGGTACACCAGCATCCTTACTCCTTGTGAAATATTTCAGGGGTGAGGTTTTCTTCCATGGGAGAGTTGGCTAATGGAAGGCCCACTAGGGGGAGTGTTGTGGTGGGAGGACAAGGAATTTCAGGATGGGGAGCAGTACTTAAAAGTATCTGTTCTCTGCAAGCATTCAATAGAATACAAAAGCATGTGTTTGCTGGATGTGAGTGTTCCAGCACATTCCTTGATCAGATGTCTATACCTCAGGGAACTAGTCTCCTACTGAGATTTTGCATGATACTAATTCAAAATAGACTTCTCTAAGAGCCACTTCAGAGTTGTTTTAACTAATGAGTATTTCTGCCAATAAATTTGCTTGCTAAGGTATTGCCAGGAAGCAACAGCTAGTCCAGTCCTGAACAGCCTGAAAACCTTTATGTATATATTTATACAGTGTCTGTGTGCAGGTGCCAAGGCAGAGCTCAGGGCTCACAAGTTCCACCAGAACAGAAAGACATGATTACTGTAAACACACAGCAAGCAAACAGGCTTAAAAACCTTCTGAGAAACATTACAAAGGCTCCATTCTTCACAGTGTTTCCTGAATATAGCAGATGTTGGGAATTAAGTGCAGTGATGCAGATCACCAGGTATCCAAGACCCACAATTAACGTGCTGTTAATCACTGGATGCACTTAAGCTCTGAGCAATGATGAAATGCTACAAGAAATACTCCAATCACCCAGTTACAGTAAAATGGAGGGCAATGTCAAAACAAAGGGACTGTTGAGAAGTAACTTTCTTGGGAACATAGTGATATAACCTGCTTAATTCTTGGGCACCTAATGGGGTGTAATGATGTCATCTAGCTCTGTGAGCAGTGTCTTGATGCACTGTCAAGCAAGCAGTCACACATCTCTACCTTAAATGCACAAGTCTGCCAATCTAGTTTGTAAGAGAGTTGAACTGTGGTAGGTCACTAACTTACTTTATAAATTGCTTAAGAGGAAGCAGCATGAGCTTGGAAAGCAAAAAGAACATGAACAGGCCAAGGAGAAAGGAAAACAAAGAACCCAAAAGTGCCTATTCTGAGGTAAAAAGCAACCACTTTTTGGTAACAATTTTGTTAGTGTTAAGAGAAGTGTAAATAGTGTTCTGTAAATATTAGTAAGCACTGAAATAAGACTCTGGTGCTGAAACACACAGTCATATGGACATAGTATGTCTAATGAGTCACCACCACACGTTTAATGGAGGGGAAATTTAACCCAAACACTCAAATCTAAATTGGAGAATTGCTATCTGTGATCTAAAGACTCATGACTGAGCCACTGCAGAGGGGCACAGGAGACTGTGACACATGGGATTGACTAGAGAAATGGAGTGAGATTCAGGTCTGATTTCAGAAAGCTGTACTCTAACCAGCTCCCTGTGCAATGCTGAGTGAGATACATGCTCTCCTTATGTCTCACCATCTTCCCCTTCTCACTGCTTGCACTGAAAACATTTCCATGCAATCTGTATCTTTTTGTGCAGTTTATATTAACCTCTTCCTTAACTTTATTTAGCTGCTCATTGGAATAATTTAATTTTGGTTACTCTTAAAGTTGCATAACAACAGAAAATATCCCAGTGGAAACAAAAGGAGAGTGCTTTGGTGGCCACAGCTGCTGTTCTGCTTCTACTCTTTTCCCAGCACAGAAGTGCTCTGCCCCATCTCAGACCAAAAGCAACCCTGTGCACATTAGTTGCAGACATCCATCATAAACCAGGATTTAAGGATTTACTCCTCCTGTTGGCAGCAACCTGAATCAAGAGTCAGCACAGGGACAGTTATTACATTCAATGGTAAACATGATGTCATTCTGTGATGAGCCTCCACACTGACAGCTTGGGATGGAGCTGACCCAGAGTGCAGGGAACTCCCACACTTGTTGCATCCTCCTCCCTGCCATGGTGACACATCACTGCTTTTCAAGGATAGAAAAGCAAGTGTGGGCTCCCTGGAGCAGTCAGGTTTTACAGCTTACAGCTTGGTCAAAATGCAGAACAGGTTTACAATAAAAGGTAATATTTTCCACTGAATACATGTTAAGGAGTAATTGCTTTTGATTTTTCTTAGTCCTCTGGTTATCTTCTTCCTATCTCTAAACCCAGAAATATTTTGCCAGTTGCCTATACTGTTATCAAAGGTCAGAAGATACACTGGATCTGGATCTGAATGGCACAGTCACTGACTGTCTCTCCTTCTACATCCTAGAATCTGAGGAGCACTGAAGCTAGGATGACTGGTAGGTGGTCAATGGGAGTCACTATGTCATCTGGAGTACCTGAAGGAAATTTATGCCATGTGTCTTTTGACCAAAGAAACTGCCAAAGTCTTCTTCCAGGAAACAGCTCATCCTTGTTAGGAGCAAAACAGTAATTGTAAATGTGTTGCATTAAACATTTCCTACTAAGCAAGAAAACATTTTCTAACTTGAAAAGTTGGTTCATACTATGTATAACTAATTTTAGAACAGCAAAATCCCATGGTGCTTCCCACTGAAGAAGCATTTTAGTAGTAATGCTCCTGGGATCTTTAACTATACTTGAGTGCATTAATTACATATTTTGCTTCCAATAAATATTCAGTGTTACATCTTTTATTAGTTTTGAACTTTTCTTTATAAAGCAGACAGGACCAGGGTAGGATAAGCAGAGATAATATAGACTGTAATTTTCCTTCCTTCAGTGGGATATTTGTTTTTCTTCTGATATAGAGATAATCCCTAGTTCAGCTCCAGCCTGTGCTAGCAGCCAGCAGGCACAGAAGGACAATCTGGTACACTGTGACTGGTGGACTGCATAGAAGCATTAATCATGTTTTCTTTCTTTAGCCTGGACCCACAGGGCTGATAGCTAGGGAAAAAAAAAAGTGAAATGGTTACAGTGGTAGCCTAAGCTCCTTCCCTGTAGGTTCTGTTTGTTTGCTTTACTATTATGTAGACTTCATGGTTAGTTTCCGCTAGAGTGGTGTTTAGAAGTTAATTGTATTTCATTCAAAGTCCATTATTGTGCTGTGACAGCCATTTATAAGCTGTCTAAGATGGATTGGTATATTAATGGATATCCTGTTCCAGGGAAGTTTGTGTTTTACAGTTCAATTAAATGAGTCAAGCTTCAAACCACTATTGCATAAGTATTCATAAAGGTATGGGCTGCAAATACATACAAAGGAAATGTCCATCCTATGGTAGAGTACACAGTACTGTGGACATGGGCAGTTTTCTCTGTAAGTTGATGGCAGGTAGTAATGAATTTATTGCCTTTAACTTTCCTTTTGAAAGTTAAAGTGCTCCCTGATGCTGGTTGATATCACCATCTAAAGCAAAAGTATCTATCTAGTTTGCCATTTAGTAGTTCTGAATTATTTATTTTTTTTCTAAAAATAGGTACTAGATTCAAAACATATTTTGTCCTCTGTCCTCTGGAGTCAATGGTGTTCCAGAGAGTGAGACTGAGGTTGGCATTTTGCCCGCAGTTGTGATCTACCTTAAAATGTCTTTTATTGCTTCTGGTGAGTATTAGTAAAGGCTGTTGTTGAACTAGCTCTATATTTAATAAGACTTGCTACAGGAGACAAGCAGAAATTATTCCAGAAAGAGTGGTTAAAACATGCTCCTGGGGGTTTTATGGTTGCATGGTGTAATCCAGCCCCTGGCAAATCTGTTGTCCTACCAGTATTTTTCCAGTTGGCAGTTCTTACATACATTTGTTACAGCTCTGAACAGACGTGAACAAAGACTGGCAATATTATATTCCATTTATATCTTTAAATCTGAAAAAGAATCTCTAAATCTGATGGATTAACAGTCTAATGTAGACAAAGGTAGAGCCTATTTCTGCAACGTTCTGGCTGATGGTGAAACAAATATGGCAGAACTACTCTGTGGAGATTAAAGTTTTTTTAAAGCCCATTTTGACAATTACTATTACAATTGACATAAATTGCAAAATAATTATTTCTAATTTTAGATTGAAAAATATAGAACTATATATTTAGCACCTCCAAAATCTTGCTACAGCCAGATACATGCCATTTGTGGAAATGCACAGGCTGATGCCTGGTATATAGGGCACAGTATATGTGTTCAATTAACTGACAATTGGGTATGCCAGTCTTCACAGCATTTGAGTTTCTCCTTTGAAAATGTCAGAATCAGGTACTGAGGATGTGAAAAGGCTGTACTTACCACTCATAAGGCTTTTTTAGTTTGCTTGGGAAGCTTGAAAAGCTGAGGCTTGGAATCTCAGGTATGCCTTTTTCTTCCACTGGTGAATTTGAAAATACTAGCTCCCAGGCTGTGTGAGCAACTGTTGGTTTTTTTTTTTTTTTTTTTTTTTTTTTTTTTTTCCTCATTACAGACAAAACTTGGAAGAGACTAAAACTTGAATTATCATTAAAGTCAAAATAATCAACAAGTTTAAATGAACCTGTTGAATACTATTGCTTCAAAATACCAACTTTTAAGACATAAAGTATCAATCTAGATACATTAATAAGTTTGCTTTGCTGTCATTATTCTGTTTGTGCCAGTGACTGAATTCCACAGCATTCTCCTAGAGAAGCTGGTGGCTCATGGCATAGACAGTGTAGATAGGTGTAGTCTTTGCTGTGTTAAAAACTGTGGCTAGCTGGACCCAGAGAGTTGTAGTAAATGGAGTTAAACCCAGTTGGCAGCCAGTTACCAGCCGTGTCCCCCAGATCTCACTTTTGGGGCTTTGTTCAATGTCTTTATCAGTGATCTAGGTGAGAGGATTGAGTGCTTCCCCAGCAAGTTTGCAGATGATGCCAAACTGGGCGGGA
This sequence comes from Ceyx cyanopectus, assembly GCA_013401355.1. NCBI lineage: Eukaryota > Metazoa > Chordata > Aves > Coraciiformes > Alcedinidae > Ceyx > Ceyx cyanopectus. The sequence goes on along the minus strand of VYZU01091231.1, from coordinate 3,075 downwards.
GCGTTGATCTGCTTGAGGGTGGGAAGGCCCTGCAGAGGGATCTGGCCAGGCTGGATCAATGGGCCAAGGCCAGCTGTATGAGATTTAACAAAGTCAAGTGCATTTTGGTCACAACAACCCCAGGCTTGAGGAGGAGTGGCTGGAAAGCTGCCTGCAGAAAAAGACCTGAGGGTGCTGGTAGACAGCCAGAGGCAGCAGTGTGGCCAGGTGGCCAAGAAGGCCAATGGTATCCTGGCCTGGATCAGAAACAGCATGGCCAGCAGGAGAAGGGAAGTGATGGTGCCCCTGTACTGGGCACTGGTGAGGCCAAACCTCAAGTACTGTGTTCAGTTCTGGGCCCCACACCATAAGGAAGACATTTAGCTGCTGGAATGAGTTCAGAGAAGGGCAGGCAAGTTGGTCTGAAGAGGGGTCTGAAGAACAAGTCCCATGAGGAGATGCTGAGGGAACTGGGATTGTTCAGTGTGGAGAAGAGGAGGCTGAGGGGGAGGCCTCATCGCTCTCTACCTGAATGGAGACTGCAGTAGGTGGGTGCAGCCTCTAATCACAACTACATAGTGACAGGTAATGGCCTGAAGTTGCTCCAGGAGAGCTTTAGATTAGATATGAGGAAGATTTTCTTTACTGAAGGAGTAGTTGGGCACTGTAATGGTCTGCCCAGAGAGGTGCTGGAGTCACCATCCCTGAAGATGCTCAAAAGATGTGTAGATGAATCACTCCAGGACATGCTGTAGTGGGATGATGAAGTGTTTTCTGTGTGTTTGGTTTGGGGTTTGTTTGTTTGTTGAGGGTATTTTGGTGTTTATTTGTTTGTTGTGCTTTTGTGTTTGGTTGGTTTTTTGTTTGGTTGGGTTTTTTTGTTTGTTTTAGGGGTGTGTGTGTTTGTGTTTTGTCTGGTTTTTTGTTTGTTTGCTTTTGGTGAGTTTTTTTGCTAGCTGGACATGGTGATCTTAGAAGTCTATTTCAACCATGAGATTTCTGTGATTCTATGAATGCAACTGCTCCTGTGGTAAATTTAGCCAGTCCTACAGGGGCTTCTAGGAGCCCATAGGATCAAAGTCTTCAATTTGGGGTGTTATATTTAATTTTAGTGACATCTGCATCAATAAACTGTAACAATTTGCTTTGCTTGTAAGCAAGAACCTTTTCACATTTTTTCACAATTCTTGATTAGTACTATTTATTATAAGTTTTTCTGGAGGTGGATGGTTTATAATGAAGCATGAAGATTTGGTGGTGAGACCTTTGGGTGGAAACTGCAGTAACCACAACTGTGCTAGAAATGTGTTCATAAAATTTCAGGTGTTTATTAAAATTTCATAAATGCCTGGTACTGGGGTGTATCTGTTGTATTATCCATATTGATCCTGTATCTACAGTTCAGTGTATGCCATTAATAAATCTATCAGCCACTTCAATATTGAGTTGGTTCAAATTGTGTGGGCTTGGTTTTATCCTGTGACAGGAGGCACTTGTTCTCGATCAGCAAATGGCATAGTACTGTTTGCATTTGATTGAAAGGGCAAAATTTTTGATCTGCTGCCCCATGGAGTATTTCTCATATCCATTTAAAATTAATTATATGAAGTAATTACTTAAATTTATTATCAAAACCCAGCAACTTTCAGATAAAGAAAAGGGGAGAAAACAGCAAAGCTAACCTTCTCCACATACAGCTTTATTTTCTACAACCCACAAGCAAAAAGTGCTCAGTAATGAAGAGTGAAGCAGAAAATAAAAATGATAATAAAACCCAAATGAGATAGATGTTATCAGGTATTTTTTAAAATCCTCAGATTATTAGAGAAATTTCATATGTGAATAATGACTTAAAATACATGTGCACTAATTCTTTAGCCCCTCTGTGAACTCATTATTGGTACTTTCTAGAATATACAGCACACTGGAGGATAAAATTGCTTTTGAAAGCAATTTGAGGAGTTTTGTGAACATCAGTGATGAAGATCTTTGCTGTTCCTGTGTTCATCTGAAACATTTTACATCAGTAATACTTGAAGCAACACAGGAAATTAATAAAACCCCATGAAAGTCTTTTCAGGATATATTACTTGAGCTGTGAATCAGATGAAGAACTTGTCTAAACAGATTAATTTTGCCAGTACATAGCTTGTACAAAGTCATTATGATGTACGCATACCTTACCACAGCCAAAGTACTTTTGTTCTTTGAAAGGCTCTATTAGAGGTAAAAAATCTGTAGAGACAAGTTGGTAAGTGGCCCCTTAGTGCCTGGGATATTGCAAACACCAACTGCTGTTACCTCTGAGTGCCACAAGTGTCTTTTTTCTGGCCAGCAAAAGGCATAACCTCTTCCCAAAACACCCCATCTGAAAGGAGACAGTGCCTGCTTGTTGCTTCTTTGCTTGGAGATTTGGATGATTCAAACTCCAGACATTTGAAGAAAATAAAAGTGTTTGAATGCTTTATGAATGAGTCACAATGCAATTTTGGATCTGTCTGTTGGCACCACAAAGTATCCATTGTAGAGAAAGGATTTCCTTGAAAATGCTACTGAATCATTGCCTTATACCAGAAAACTTTTCACAAAATCACTGCCATTAAAAAAAAAATGGTTTTTTTAAGCTTTCATTCGAGACACAACTTGTTTTTCTGTCAAGTACTCTCAAAAGTATATACTCTGCATTTTCGCTGTTTTAAGTTTGTATTGTTAGACTGCTTAAAAAGGAGGAAGAAGCAACAGCTAACTTTTCAGAGAGGGCAGGCAGAAAGATTTGGAATTTGCTACCTGGAGACCATTACTCACCCTCTTGAGTTTCTGACTGAAACTAGCCAGTTATTATTTTATTTTTATGATGGTCTGCATTGCCTAGCTTTAAAAAAATAAAATAAGTAGGATCCTTACCTATTAATGAATGAAACGTTAAAGTATGAAAAGAAAACAAAAGTACTAAAAGAAAGCAATACTCACCATGTAAGCAGAGCAAAAAAGAATGAAATCTTGTTCATATATTTTAGGATAAAAGGAATAAATTAGTGATCTTGATGTCCCTTTTCCTAAAATTGCCCAGAGGCTGCATAATCACAGAATCACAGA
>VYZU01091229.1:47960-86724 GCA_013401355.1 Ceyx cyanopectus | reverse complement strand
ACTGGCTGTGTATATATTTGTATATATTTGTATATACCTCATTTCATTTTTTGATTAAATTGCTTTAGTTCCTTTTTCGAATCACTAAGTCTCTCTCCCTTATTCCTTTTCTCTCCCCTTTGGGGAGGGAGGGGGGTTAAAAGAGAGCGGTCTGTTATCGGTCTGGGGGCTGCCCTGACCCCAAACTGCGACAAGCACCAATCAGTATCATCAAAGCAAACCCATGTTTCTAGTGTGCCAGTATTTCCATATGGAGATAGACAGTATATTCCTTTTAATTAAGCCTCAGGAGAAAAGCCGGTAAGCTGAAGAATAGCACTGCTGTTTGGCTTTTAAAAATCATCACCCAGCACATTGTTCCAAGCATTAAGCTCTGCCATATCTAAAGTCATAAAATCCTCAATGGAATCAGCACATATATTGTGCCTTTGGAGATAATTTCTTTTTTAGTCTCATCTCTGTGCTTTGGTTATGCTTAAATTTCAGTTTCAATAACATATTCAAATGCTTTTGCTCTATGCATTTGAATCTATCCGTGAATACCATGGCTTGACTTTGTACAATTCATTGACTTCAAACAGTAAAGAAACATTATTATATTGAAAGTAAATTAGTGTTGCTTTCCCCTAACCAATACCAGCTGGGGGTGAGGACAGAGGTGGGGATGGAGTGGGGTAGCTGCTGCCTATAATAGTTCAGTCCACTATTTACAGAGCTCAGAGAAGACATCACTAGTACAACACACCTAGTCCATACTATATCATAACTGTTTTGGTTCGAAGATACCTTAAAGATCATCAAGTCCAACTGTTAACCCAGCACTACCAGGTCACCACTAAACCATGTCCCTTGGCATCACATCTACACAGCTTTGAAATCCCTCCAAGGATGGGGACTCCAGCACTGCCCCGGGCAGCCTGGGACAGGCCTCGACAGCCCTTTTCAGGAGGATTTTTCCTCATGTCCAAGAGTGAGGTCTCCCCTTAGAGACCTATTTTTAGAAACCTGCTGCCACCACAACTACCACTATAAGAATATTCCCTTCATGTACATGCAGCACTTAACACTGACAGTTTGTCTCAGCCTGACCTGAAAACCAGCATATGAAGCTGAATATTAAGGGGAGTTGGTGTGAAAGCAGAAAAGAAAATAAGGGCTGACTCGACATGCAAAATTAATTCCATTTTGGCACAATGGCATTTCCCTTCCCCACATCAGCCATAAACTCATCAGTCAGGGTAAGATAATGCAAATTTGGAAGGAGCTCTCCAAATATGAAGGTCATGTAACAAACATATACCTGAAGAGATAAAAATACTAAGTGACTTATCTCTGCCTCATGTCTCTGATACAAGGGCTAAGGCTTAGCTATTGCCATGGTGCTCAGAGCAGCATTATGGTATTGCATTTTAAAAATGAGGTGCAGTCAGGAGAAACGAGACAGCAAAAGACCCAGGGAACTATGACACATTTGACTTCCTACATTTGAACTGTCATCTCCAAAATTATGTTGCAGTTTCCATCATTTATCCAAGATAAGAACGTATTGGTCTTGCCAGAATCTCATTTCAGGTTTCTGTTGAAGCCTAGTTTAGTTTAGAGGTTTTGTTTAGGTTTTTTCTTTTCTGCATACTCCAGCCTTTCAGTCATTTAATTTCTCAGAAAGCAGCTTACATCTTTTCTGATGATGTAACAAGTCTGTGGTGGTTGTGTTTGCTGGGATAGTATAAGGGTAAGCTCCTCATTTGCCTGTGGAAATGAAAGCCCCACTGAGAATAGAGGTTAAATCCTCATGACAACCATATGGCTGTGGGAAATGAATTAGAAGTATTTGAAGAGTGGTGAAGATATTTCACAGGCAGAGTTGTCAGCTGTGGTGCTCCCATTCCGAGAGGAGTCACTGATTCCGAGACAATTAAGAAGCCAATACTCAGGATTTCCGGGGAAAACAGCTGGAAAAGATGGAATTTTGTGCTCTGATTGCTAAGCCCACCAAAACTCTGTCCATTTCACTCCAGAAGTGTCTTTATACCACAATCAAAAGCATCTGAGAGAGGCCGTGACTTAAGAACTGATGGCCACCAATCACTCCTCTGGTGAGACTGAAGCCAACAGCAAAGTTTGTCAGACATGGCTGTTGCCAAAGTCAGAAGGAAAAGGCAGTGGCAGTCAGACAGACTGGCCCACCAATGTGGATAACAGATGTGTTCTCCAAACACAGTCATAACATAACACCCTTAGTAGTTTTACTTGCTAATCCATCTTAAAAAAGGAAGGAAACTAGTCATGTGGTTGTGAGACAGGCCTGTCAGGCAGAGTGCAGCCCTGCTGACTGCCACCCCAGCATTCCCACACAGCAGATTAGGCTCCCTGCTCTCATCTCTCAAGTATCTTTACAGCAGATAAAGCTGTTTCCCAGCTCCTCAGTATAAACATGATTCTACTGAACAAGTAAATTCCTGGCTCTTGCTGAAGCCAGGGCAGACCTCTCCTCGGGATAGTTTCTCTTCATATTTAGAAATGACCTTCTGGGGTTCCCCCATCCAAGGAAGTCTTGCACAGAGAGGCAGAACAAGGCATCTCTTTCAGCACAGAGCTGTTACAAACAGCTTGGGGAACATAGCAGCCCAAGCTCAGGCTACAGTTGAAACCAGGCACCCTGAAGAGAAAGGAAGCCAGCAACGGGGCAGGGACTGGAACAGTGTGTGGCTGACATGAAGTGACAGAGCTGTGATCACTCACTAGCAAAGTCAGCTGGCATCCCACAGAAGAGATACACAGTGCTGAGCTGATGTTATGAAACGGGTAGAAAAGTTAAATGGAAACATGTCTGGACTAGCCTATGCTGGAGCACTAATGAGTGTTGGCTGCAGAAAAGATCACAGGACAAGCTTTTCTTCACACCATGGGATTTCACTAGTCACACTACCATGCTCCTGTGCTTGTACTACATTATTCTAATAAATAAAGCTCTATTCAAGGATCCTTACTCTGCATTAAACTACTGGTTTTCTTTTTGTGAAAAGATAGTGGTTTTGCTTGAACAGTGAAAACAGATTTAGAGTACAGCTATCAGCTAATTATTTCTAGCACCCAGTATCCAGTTGTCTTCCAATTTGATGCTTCAACAAACCATAACTGGTGCTCCCTCTCATACCAAACCTGGGTGCTGTCATTGTTTATGCTACAGAATATGGGGAAGTTTGTGCTTTCCTGCTTCCCTAGATCAATGGGCTACCTAAGGGGGAAATCATCTGTTGCCAATCACATCTCTCATTGTTTGAGATGTAATAATGCAGCGTCTAAGTTTTTCTCATGAATTCTGCAAAGGGCACAGAATAGCCTGGGACTCACAGAAACACCTTTGCTGTGTCTGCAGTAGGTCATGAGGAAGTTTCATAGACAACAGAATCTTAGAATCATAGACTGCACAAAGGAAGGTACCTTTCAATGTCATCTAGTCCAATCACCCTGGAGTAAGCAGGGACATCTACAACTAGAGCAAGTTGCTCAGAGCCCCACCAAGCCTGATGTTGAATCACTTCCCTGGGTAACCTGTTCCAGTGTTCCCCCACCCTCATAATAAAGAGCTTATTCCTAATGTCCAGTCTAAACCTACCCTTCTCTAGTTTCAGCTGCTAACACCCAAAGATTGGGCAACAAACCACTGACAGAGCACATTTTAGTTTTGCTTCTGGACTCCGTGTGGTAACAAGCCTGGGTACATCAAGGGGATGTCACAGGCAGGTTTCTATCTGCCATGCTGCAGGTCAGGAATGCCAGCGTGGCTCCGCTGGGAGCTGATCCTGGCAGGTGGCTTCCCATGAAGTGCTGGACAGCAAGTTTACTCCAAGAGCTCTTGTTTACAACCATTCTAAGCTTTCCTTCTCTTTTTTCAAACAGCTTTTAAAGATTCTTTTTGATAGCAAGTGTTAATCATACACTGTATGAATTTCCATAGGTCTGATGAGAGCAGCTGCTCTGGGCCACAAGCCTGTTACCCATCATATGTCTGCAGAGCCCCTGCCGCCCGCTCCCCCGCACCGCGCCAAACGCCATCGCTCGGCCCGTGGCCCCGCTGTGCAATGCAGCCTGGGAAGGGCTCCCCAGCAGCCACCTTCAGCATTTCCCACACACCAACTCAAGTCGGGGCTTGTGGAGAGGCAGAAGCCAAGAGCTGAACAGGAGCTCTGCCTTTGGGAGCTGCAGCAGGGCACCTCAGCACCAGACGCACGGCTCAGGGAAACAGACTGCTCAAGTCTGGTGTTTGCTCTCACACTCAGAAAACACTTCTTTGTGCACCAGATTGGGGAAGATTGACATCAACAGCAGAACAAGGGGGGAGAAGGGTGAGATAGTGATCTGCACAGCTATGAGAACATACCCATGTTTCTCAGGACTCCGATTTCAAATGTCTGTGTATACTTTCATCTTGAGTATACAATTTATCTGAACTCTCTGTTTGTTTTGCTTCTAAGTTCAAAAACATTTATATTAGTACAAGGAGATCTGGACTTACAGCTGTCCTTCAGACCAATCTGTTCAAGCATTTCAACTAGAGCATCTCTGTGCCAAGGAAGAGCTGAGAGACCTGGGGCTGTTGTGCCTGGAGAAGAGAAGACTGAGAGGGGATCTGATCAATAGCTAATGGCAGGGGGTAAAGAGGATGGGGCCGGACTCTTTTTAGTGGAGCTCAGCAACAGAAGAAGGGGAAAAAGGCACAAACTGAAATCCAGAAGGTTCCACCTGAACATGAGGAAAAAAATATTTGCTGTGAGGGTGCCAGAGCCTGGGCCAGACTGCCCAGATTGGTTGTAGAGTCTCCTCCTCTGAAGAGATTCCAAACCTGCCTGGACAGTGTGATCCTGGGTACCCTGCTCTGGGTGACCCTGCTTGAGCAGGGACTTGAACAAGATGATCTCCAAAGGTCCCTTCCAACCCCCAGCATCCTGTGACTGTGATTCTAAAGGAGTCACTTCCATCCATGTGAAGAAGCACATGGTGATTTTGTGGTTCATTACTCCTCTACTATTTTCACAATCTCAGCCACTTTTATATTTCATTCAATTTAGAAACACACCAAACTCACTATAACCTTGCACAGGAATACTTTTCACTTTTTCAAATAATATAACCCTAAAAAAACTTCAACTCTGTTGGATATAGGATCCATAACTACCAGACAAACTGGGCAGATTGCAGTCATGATAAAGGATGAAGTGTTAAAACACCTTGCAGTCAGTGTCTTGGAAAATGAACCTGGCATTTGTGTAGCTGTCCAGGCAGCTGGGACAATCATCATCTCTTCTCTGCATTTAGCCTTCCTATGCAAGCTAATAACAGCCAAGGTGCTGGATAATTTTTCCTTCATTATTGCACTACTTTCCCTCTTTGGGGGTTCAATTTTCATAGCTCTTGGCATCCTGAGGCCTCTAATGGTGCTGTAAGTAAAGCTGAAGCTGCTTAGATGCTGCACGAAGGGCTCCATGGCTCGATCTGGTATGTGGATCAGACAGTGTGGTGACAGGGACATGCAACTAGATCTGTCAATTACTGATTAGGTTTCTGCTCACTTCACCTCATGCTCATTTAGAAACCACTTCAAACTTCAGCTGGAGCATGGAGGACTGATATCATCTTCCAAGGTAAAAGTAATTTGATTATTTGCTGGCAAACTTATGCAAACGTTTTGCAGAGTTCTTAGGTTCACTGTGATCTCTTGCAAGGCTGCATTATTACATTGTCACACTTTCTGTTAGAGCAATGGGTGGCTGATTGCATTTAAGAATACCACTTTACTGTGTTCATTCACCCAGATCAGATCCTATTTATTTATCTGTCCCAGCCAAAAAATACCAACATAATTAAGAACTAGAGGTTCAGTTCTCAAAGAGACTTGAAAAAAACCCCACGTATGTTTCTTGAAGGACACCACCTAATTAAACTCCTGTAGAGATCTTCACATACAGTGCACCATTTCCTCAGGGGCTTGTTTTTAGAAGCAGGTTATTAAGCTGAGGCAGAGCCTCAGCGAGGCAGCAGATGATTATTGTTTCTTCTCAGAGTTTGCCATTACCTGGACAGCATTAGGCCTGTGCTGAGCCTGCTCCTGGTCTCTGGTCTGGTCTCTGGCAGTTGCATTACATCAGATGCAGTGTTTGGTTAAGCACAAAATCCACAGGCCACTTCTCACATTCAGTGCAGTGTGGCTAAGATAAGGAGCAAGGAAGGGTAGCTTGGAGAAGGTGCTCCATAGTCTGAAAGCAGGATGCAGACAGCTGCCCTCTGAAGCTGCAGTGACCCACAGCATGGTAAGAAATGCAGTTGGCTGCTGGCCTTGTGGCAATGGGGGAATCTTTGCCTCTTAGGACGAAACCACAACCCTCACCCCATACACATGGAGAGAGAGACACATGGAGTGAAGTGTCTCAGCTTCACAAGAACTGGGTATCAGTTTGGAAAGGCACCTGTAGTGGATTCAAGTACCAAGAAGCATCACATCTTGGAAGCATTCAACAGAAGAACAGATTTTTCCCAACAAATAGCAGGCCATCCAGCAAATGGAAAGGATGAGTCATACTAACCTCCTACCCAGCATATTAAATATGTTCACACACAGACTGAGGCTCATTTATTTTATCTATTCACCCTCCAGCTGGCAAGGTCAGTCAAATGTCACTGGATGCTTAATCGGACAGAATGAGTATCTCAGAGTGCTAGAGCCAGTCTGAATGTTTTTATACAGTGCATACTCTGCTTTTTGGATGTGCTTAGGGTTCTGTTCTCCAGAAAATAATAGCACCTCCTAGCTAGTGATGGAAAGCTTCACATTACCAAGTTTTAAACAGGCATTACTGTCCATTTCCTTGACCAATCCAAATTAATCAGCATCCAACCTAACACTAAGATGATAAATAGTCATTGTCTTGTAACTCCTTGCTCAGCAGTATTTCAATGCAACACTACCCACCCTGCCAGAGAACAGAAAACGTTAGTTCAGCCTAACGCCTATTTCAGTACAGCCAAAAGAAGTTGCCCAGCTAAGAACATAAAAAGAGTCACATCATGACTCCCCCAGCCACAACCACCTCTGGCTCACATACGGGTTTCTGCATTTAGTAACTTACCTAAGAAGTCTCAACTTAAAAAAAAAAACCAACTAGAAGCAAATCTACAGCCTCACTTAGCCTTCCAAGCCCCTTCCATTCCTGCCATTAGATACTACATACAGTATGCAAATGCACATGTGCTAAGAATGTATGTGAAGTAGCATAATGTGCTGTTCAATTCCCTTCCTAGGCATCCTTGGTTGCCACAGAGCTCATGTTTCCACAGAACTAACCAACAGATCATTTCAGAATGCCCTGAAGAAAGCTCATTAAAGATGAAAATTAGAAGCAGGTAAACACAGAAGGTGACAACACTGAATTCCTTCTGCTTCTTCCCTGTTTAGGCAGCATGGCAGCAACCTCAGTGCTTCAGCAGTTCAGCCTCAGTCCTCACTTCCCTGGCCTCAAGCAAGTGATATGGAACAAGATAAAAAAAAATCTATGGTAACAAATTTCACTGATATCAGTAAGTTCTTTTCCCAAGGAACAAGCAATAGAAAAGAGGAAATGGCCTCAAGTTGTTCCAGAGGAGGTTTAGGTTGGACATGGGGAAAAACTTCCTCCCCAAGGCCTGAACCAGGCTGCTCAGGGTAGTGGTGGAGTCCCCATCCCTGGAGGGGCTTCATAGCTGTGTAGATGTGGTGCTGAGGGACATGGTTTAGTGGTGACCTGGCACTGCTGGGTTAATGGTTGAGCTGGATGATTTTAAAGGCCTCTTCCAGCCAAAAGAATTCTGTGATTCTATGAAAGCACAGAACATGAACCAAGCAGGAGCTAGCTTCTTGGTTTACATGTGCCACAGGGTTTTAACAGCACCAAGCCAGATCTGAATAGCAGAAAATCCTTGCAATGGAATGGTTTTTTTTGCCAGTGCTGTCATGCCAGTGCTCTGACCAGGGAGCACTAACAGGTCCAAATGGCCAGATACATTTCTGTCAATGAGGCAGGTCCATAGTGATGAGACATCCAAATTAAACAATAAAGGCAATAAATACATTGGGGTCAAGATCACCCTGTGGCCAGGCATGGCTGAACTGGAGACCAGCAATGTACCAGTGGAGCTCAGGAAAGGAGTGAAGGCCCTGGACTGAGTTTGAATGGATTCCTGGGTCCACAGCCAGAGAAGACCTAGATGAGGCTGCTGAAAGCTACTGAGGACTATTATTAGTACCCTCAGGGCCCTGATAGCACTACCCTGGGCATTACTAAGATAAAAAGTAGACTGATAAGAAGAGTAAGGGTTCAGATTTCCTCAGCCNATTCAGTGCAGTGTGGCTAAGATAAGGAGCAAGGAAGGGTAGCTTGGAGAAGGTGCTCCATAGTCTGAAAGCAGGATGCAGACAGCTGCCCTCTGAAGCTGCAGTGACCCACAGCATGGTAAGAAATGCAGTTGGCTGCTGGCCTTGTGGCAATGGGGGAATCTTTGCCTCTTAGGACGAAACCACAACCCTCACCCCATACACATGGAGAGAGAGACACATGGAGTGAAGTGTCTCAGCTTCACAAGAACTGGGTATCAGTTTGGAAAGGCACCTGTAGTGGATTCAAGTACCAAGAAGCATCACATCTTGGAAGCATTCAACAGAAGAACAGATTTTTCCCAACAAATAGCAGGCCATCCAGCAAATGGAAAGGATGAGTCATACTAACCTCCTACCCAGCATATTAAATATGTTCACACACAGACTGAGGCTCATTTATTTTATCTATTCACCCTCCAGCTGGCAAGGTCAGTCAAATGTCACTGGATGCTTAATCGGACAGAATGAGTATCTCAGAGTGCTAGAGCCAGTCTGAATGTTTTTATACAGTGCATACTCTGCTTTTTGGATGTGCTTAGGGTTCTGTTCTCCAGAAAATAATAGCACCTCCTAGCTAGTGATGGAAAGCTTCACATTACCAAGTTTTAAACAGGCATTACTGTCCATTTCCTTGACCAATCCAAATTAATCAGCATCCAACCTAACACTAAGATGATAAATAGTCATTGTCTTGTAACTCCTTGCTCAGCAGTATTTCAATGCAACACTACCCACCCTGCCAGAGAACAGAAAACGTTAGTTCAGCCTAACGCCTATTTCAGTACAGCCAAAAGAAGTTGCCCAGCTAAGAACATAAAAAGAGTCACATCATGACTCCCCCAGCCACAACCACCTCTGGCTCACATACGGGTTTCTGCATTTAGTAACTTACCTAAGAAGTCTCAACTTAAAAAAAAAAACCAACTAGAAGCAAATCTACAGCCTCACTTAGCCTTCCAAGCCCCTTCCATTCCTGCCATTAGATACTACATACAGTATGCAAATGCACATGTGCTAAGAATGTATGTGAAGTAGCATAATGTGCTGTTCAATTCCCTTCCTAGGCATCCTTGGTTGCCACAGAGCTCATGTTTCCACAGAACTAACCAACAGATCATTTCAGAATGCCCTGAAGAAAGCTCATTAAAGATGAAAATTAGAAGCAGGTAAACACAGAAGGTGACAACACTGAATTCCTTCTGCTTCTTCCCTGTTTAGGCAGCATGGCAGCAACCTCAGTGCTTCAGCAGTTCAGCCTCAGTCCTCACTTCCCTGGCCTCAAGCAAGTGATATGGAACAAGATAAAAAAAAATCTATGGTAACAAATTTCACTGATATCAGTAAGTTCTTTTCCCAAGGAACAAGCAATAGAAAAGAGGAAATGGCCTCAAGTTGTTCCAGAGGAGGTTTAGGTTGGACATGGGGAAAAACTTCCTCCCCAAGGCCTGAACCAGGCTGCTCAGGGTAGTGGTGGAGTCCCCATCCCTGGAGGGGCTTCATAGCTGTGTAGATGTGGTGCTGAGGGACATGGTTTAGTGGTGACCTGGCACTGCTGGGTTAATGGTTGAGCTGGATGATTTTAAAGGCCTCTTCCAGCCAAAAGAATTCTGTGATTCTATGAAAGCACAGAACATGAACCAAGCAGGAGCTAGCTTCTTGGTTTACATGTGCCACAGGGTTTTAACAGCACCAAGCCAGATCTGAATAGCAGAAAATCCTTGCAATGGAATGGTTTTTTTTGCCAGTGCTGTCATGCCAGTGCTCTGACCAGGGAGCACTAACAGGTCCAAATGGCCAGATACATTTCTGTCAATGAGGCAGGTCCATAGTGATGAGACATCCAAATTAAACAATAAAGGCAATAAATACATTGGGGTCAAGATCACCCTGTGGCCAGGCATGGCTGAACTGGAGACCAGCAATGTACCAGTGGAGCTCAGGAAAGGAGTGAAGGCCCTGGACTGAGTTTGAATGGATTCCTGGGTCCACAGCCAGAGAAGACCTAGATGAGGCTGCTGAAAGCTACTGAGGACTATTATTAGTACCCTCAGGGCCCTGATAGCACTACCCTGGGCATTACTAAGATAAAAAGTAGACTGATAAGAAGAGTAAGGGTTCAGATTTCCTCAGCCACTTCACTAGTGCCAACATAAACCAATTTCACCTGTAACAACAACAACAACAACAACAAAGGCATTTCTCTGGTTGCTTGGCAGGAAATTTGCAACTGGGCTGTGGCAGTACAGCTGCCAGCACTAAGCAGCTGAAATGCAGCTCCTGGTGAAAACCAACAAGAACTTGCACTGACTGTGTTTAGAGAAAGCAACGTTTCCATATTCTCCAACTCCACTGTTTTCAGGCTTAAAATTGTATCGTCTCAGAAAACTGCCTTGCAAGACAACCTACTCATAAAAACAACACCTAAGGTCATGGGACTCCTACACAGCTTCTCCAGCTATTTTATTTCTTTTTTTACCTTTGCAAGAATATTGTCCACTAGATACCTGCAAGCAGATTATATGAGACAAGAGAACTTGTTTGCTCCAGAGCCAGAGCTCAGATGAAGTACTGGGATGTTTCTTTCAGTTGAAAGCATTGAAGTCTAAAGTCTAATTCAGGGAGCTATCAAACTGCTTGTAAGAGTTCACCATTAGCTTGCCTAAAGCTAGTCAACTTCAACACTTTTTAGGGTAATTGCAGTCAGTGACACACTGAAGTGAAGGACTGCTGGCCACACACCCCAATGAAGCTTCTGCTGGTCCTGGTGATACAACTGGCACTGTGAACTCCAGTATCTTCTGACTTCAAACAGCAGGTTAAAGTGATGGAAAGAGGCCAATAAGACACAAAAGCTGCTCTTCCATCATAAGCATTATGCCAAATTATTATAAATTTGCAGATGATTAATAAAGTCTGAGATCTATGACAAAGTCATAATTCTATTACATCTGACTGCATCACAGATAGGAGCAGGACAAAAACATATTGACCATTACTTCAATGCTAGAATTAGCCACAGACACACCTCCCTCCAATATCTCTGTCAACCTCAGTAACCTTTAGGAGAATTAATCTTTTTGGGGACAAAAAGTCCAGCTCAGCCCTGTGCATAGTGAATCATTGCCCACTTTGCACTTCTCTGGCACTGTTTTTTGTTTTGTTTTTATTATATTAATTATGAAGCACAATTTGGCCATTGCCGTGACCATTTTCTTTGCAGTTATGCCCTGTTTCTACTGCTGTTACACAGGTACTTCAAAGCAGATGAGAGCAGCTTAGGGTACTTTTAGCAGGTTTACAGTTCATTTTCTTCTTTCAGGTGATGCTGATTTACAATACCCATGTGCCACACAACTCGAGCCCTTTGTTCATATCCACGCAAGCATTTAATTCACTATTTCCACATAATCTGTCCCAGAAGGCTGAGGTGAAAGCAGGGTGCAAATCTGATGGTGTGCCCTGCTTGGAAAAGACCCCAGGTTCATTGAATTCCTTACATTGTCCACACCCATGTCACATGCTATAGATCCAATATCATTAATGATATTTAACCTGACTATTCCTGCAATCCATACAGTTCAGCAATAAGACTGCTGCACTTCCAGTTGACAGACATCTGGAATCTGGCTCTCAGTACACCCCTGCTGTCTATGAAACAGAAGCACTGCAGCAATAGTTTACCTTGGCTTTGAGAGCACTTCATCCCAGGTTACATACAGCTTAATGCTACAGAGCCTGCCAGAATTGCTAAGGGAATATTTCAGGGTCTACTACACCTCTTCCAAATTAAGGATGGAACAGAGAAAAACACAAACAAGCATTTACAGTTCTCAGGAGAGTCTACCTCAAGTACTGCTACTAGAGACCACAGCAGATTTTTTTTCACCTGCTTTATTAAATTTTATGATGGCTGATTTGACTTTAAACCTGTCTGATGCAACTGAGAATTTGCAGCCTTTTCTGGAGCCCTGAGGAGTCTGTAGTGCCAGCTTTAAACACTTCCCACACAGGTCATCAAATTCAAGACTCAGGGATAATGAGGCAGATCATCCTTAGGCCAGCTCAGATGGATGAAAAGGAGAGAGTAACTTTATCCAGCCTGATATTCAGAAAAGTAAACCCCCCTGTTTTTTGACCCTCGAGATCTGGGTCAGCAGAAGTCTGTTGCATTCTGTCCTGAGCTAAGGACATGGACAGAGATGTGCCTGCATCCTAGCCCCCTGCCTGCAACATACAGGTCCAGCAGGACTCCAGCTCCCTCAAGGCAGTTCAAGGAGAACCTAAGTCTACATTTTATCTTGCATTTCAAAGCAGTGACACAAGTTGAAACTGTAGAGAAAGAGGAGGCTAAGCTTTGAGGTGGTTCAGCTTTGTATGCTTTGAACCCATTCACACCGCGGAGATTGGGCAGTTTTGCTGCCTTAGCAACACTTTCAAGGGCATGAGTGCCACAGGAGCTGTCCTAAAAGTAACAACTTCACTCTCTTTGAAGGGTGTCACAATTGAGTCTTCTGACTTTAAATGAAGTGTTGTGCTTAAAATAGCCAAGACCTCTTTTGAAAGCAACTGAACCACACTTGACCTCTTCTTTTTAACACTGTCCACCTTCAGGTGTTGGCCAAGGGGACCTGCCCTTCTCTCTCCAGGTATCAGGAAAGCAAGTAACTCCAGGGCAGCAGAAAGGATCTAAGCAGCCTCTACAAAGGTAGAAGAAATGTCCTCCATCAGACAAAATACATCTGAGACCATATACCTGCGTCCTGACACCAGTCTTCAGCTGATCATTGTGGAAGTGACAGAAGCAGTGGCTCTGAGGGATGCCCAGCCTTTGGGAGCTGATGGCCGTGGTTTCATCTAACAGCTCCCTAAGGCCCTGATCCTTTGTTTTCAAACTCTTCCATTCCTTCACTTCCAGTGAGTTTGTCTCACTTTAACATGTGATACAACCCAAGCACAAGACATTCCTGGTCCTCCTAAGCACACTAGTAAGGTCAGCTACTAACAGACAGTAAGACAACTCCATTTTCCACAGGGCTTCTCTGCCAAAGGATCCATTTCTGAGGCCTCTGAGCACCCCACAATGGAAGGCTATGGGGCTCAGACCTCAACAAAAAAAAGCTGCCTTAATCTTTGGGTGCATCAGGCTTTAAAAACCCACAAGCTTGCTGCAATGGTTGCATACAGATAATGAGCAACAAGTAATGCTGCTGAGAGGGTAGAGCTGGATATAAAAAATTCCATGGTTTGTTTTGTAGGGGGTATAAATTACACAGGGGAGGATTCATTGTAGCTTCTAGAGGGTTGTGAACAGTGGTGCAGTCTAGCTGGAGGAGTGTAGCTAGTGGTGTTCCCCACAGGTCAGTTCTGATCCATAGCTAAAGATAATGAAACTGGAACCCAGAAGTTCCATCTGAACAGGAAGAAAAACTGATTTCTTGTGAGGGTGNCATCTGGAATCTGGCTCTCAGTACACCCCTGCTGTCTATGAAACAGAAGCACTGCAGCAATAGTTTACCTTGGCTTTGAGAGCACTTCATCCCAGGTTACATACAGCTTAATGCTACAGAGCCTGCCAGAATTGCTAAGGGAATATTTCAGGGTCTACTACACCTCTTCCAAATTAAGGATGGAACAGAGAAAAACACAAACAAGCATTTACAGTTCTCAGGAGAGTCTACCTCAAGTACTGCTACTAGAGACCACAGCAGATTTTTTTTCACCTGCTTTATTAAATTTTATGATGGCTGATTTGACTTTAAACCTGTCTGATGCAACTGAGAATTTGCAGCCTTTTCTGGAGCCCTGAGGAGTCTGTAGTGCCAGCTTTAAACACTTCCCACACAGGTCATCAAATTCAAGACTCAGGGATAATGAGGCAGATCATCCTTAGGCCAGCTCAGATGGATGAAAAGGAGAGAGTAACTTTATCCAGCCTGATATTCAGAAAAGTAAACCCCCCTGTTTTTTGACCCTCGAGATCTGGGTCAGCAGAAGTCTGTTGCATTCTGTCCTGAGCTAAGGACATGGACAGAGATGTGCCTGCATCCTAGCCCCCTGCCTGCAACATACAGGTCCAGCAGGACTCCAGCTCCCTCAAGGCAGTTCAAGGAGAACCTAAGTCTACATTTTATCTTGCATTTCAAAGCAGTGACACAAGTTGAAACTGTAGAGAAAGAGGAGGCTAAGCTTTGAGGTGGTTCAGCTTTGTATGCTTTGAACCCATTCACACCGCGGAGATTGGGCAGTTTTGCTGCCTTAGCAACACTTTCAAGGGCATGAGTGCCACAGGAGCTGTCCTAAAAGTAACAACTTCACTCTCTTTGAAGGGTGTCACAATTGAGTCTTCTGACTTTAAATGAAGTGTTGTGCTTAAAATAGCCAAGACCTCTTTTGAAAGCAACTGAACCACACTTGACCTCTTCTTTTTAACACTGTCCACCTTCAGGTGTTGGCCAAGGGGACCTGCCCTTCTCTCTCCAGGTATCAGGAAAGCAAGTAACTCCAGGGCAGCAGAAAGGATCTAAGCAGCCTCTACAAAGGTAGAAGAAATGTCCTCCATCAGACAAAATACATCTGAGACCATATACCTGCGTCCTGACACCAGTCTTCAGCTGATCATTGTGGAAGTGACAGAAGCAGTGGCTCTGAGGGATGCCCAGCCTTTGGGAGCTGATGGCCGTGGTTTCATCTAACAGCTCCCTAAGGCCCTGATCCTTTGTTTTCAAACTCTTCCATTCCTTCACTTCCAGTGAGTTTGTCTCACTTTAACATGTGATACAACCCAAGCACAAGACATTCCTGGTCCTCCTAAGCACACTAGTAAGGTCAGCTACTAACAGACAGTAAGACAACTCCATTTTCCACAGGGCTTCTCTGCCAAAGGATCCATTTCTGAGGCCTCTGAGCACCCCACAATGGAAGGCTATGGGGCTCAGACCTCAACAAAAAAAAGCTGCCTTAATCTTTGGGTGCATCAGGCTTTAAAAACCCACAAGCTTGCTGCAATGGTTGCATACAGATAATGAGCAACAAGTAATGCTGCTGAGAGGGTAGAGCTGGATATAAAAAATTCCATGGTTTGTTTTGTAGGGGGTATAAATTACACAGGGGAGGATTCATTGTAGCTTCTAGAGGGTTGTGAACAGTGGTGCAGTCTAGCTGGAGGAGTGTAGCTAGTGGTGTTCCCCACAGGTCAGTTCTGATCCATAGCTAAAGATAATGAAACTGGAACCCAGAAGTTCCATCTGAACAGGAAGAAAAACTGATTTCTNTGAACAGTGGTGCAGTCTAGCTGGAGGAGTGTAGCTAGTGGTGTTCCCCACAGGTCAGTTCTGATCCATAGCTAAAGATAATGAAACTGGAACCCAGAAGTTCCATCTGAACAGGAAGAAAAACTGATTTCTTGTGAGGGTGCCAGAACCTGGCCCAGGCTGCCCAGAGAGGTTGTGGAGTCTCCTTCTCTGGAGAGATTCCAAACCCACCTGGATAATGCAATCCTGAGCAACTTGCTCTGGGTCACCATCCTGGAGCAGCAGGGGTTAGATGAAAGACAGAAAGACAGACAGACAGAAAGTTGCAAGAGACCTTCAAGATCATTGAGTCCAACTGTTAACCCAGCACTGTCAGGTCACCACTAAACAATGTCCCTCAGCACCACATCTCCTTAGCTTTGAAACCCCTCCAGGGATGGGGACTCCACCACTGCCCTGGGCAGCCTGGGACAGGCCTGGACAACCCCTGACAAGATTTTCCATCATGTCCAACCTAAACCTCCCCTGGTGCAACTTGATGCCATTTCCTCTTGTCCTCGTGTGTGGAAGAAGGGACCAATGCACACTTGGCTCCAACCTCCTGTCAGGGAGTTGTCAGAGTGAGGTCTCCCCTGACCCTCCTTTTCTTCAGACTGAACAACCCCAGGTCCCTCAGCTGCTCCTCATATATCTTGTTATCTAGACCCTTCACCAGCTTTTTGCCCTTCTCTGGACCTGCTCCAGCACCTCAGTGTCTTTTTTGGAGGGAGAGGCCCAAAAGTCAACCCAGGACTCAAGGTGAAACCGAATTTGACTATTCAAGGGATCAGATACAACATTGTGAGCTGCAGGCTGTGTATCCCTAACACCAAGCACAAGAAAACCTCCGTTTTAACCTGTAAGATACAGGGAAACTTGGGAAGTTTGAGACCTGAAGTCCCTTCCCTAGTTTAACTTATTGACACAGTTAATTAATATACATGTATGTGGCAGGTGACCTGAGATTTGGACAAGTTCAAAGCATTTATGAATTAGTCTAACCCTAGACAGAAAACAGGACTGTTTTTTTCTATGTGGTTTACAGGATTTAGATCTATTGACTATGATTAGGTACCCTAGTTCACCCAAGAGTTGAACTGATATATTGCCTGTAATAACTGTTGACTGCTCTCCAGGACCTCATGGGATTCACATTATTATTGGGTATCAGGTTGCAGTTTATTACACTTGTTCCTGAATTTTATTTTTTTTTTTGCAAGTGATGGAAAGTTACATTGGAATAAAAAAAAAAATCCCACCCAGCTTAGTAAAAATATTCCAAAGCTTCATTTTATTCTGTGATAACAGTTCTGTAATGAGTACACAGGAAAGAGATTTTCCAGTTCAGTATATACTTAGCAACAAGGAACTGATGAGTGGGGTCCCACAGTGCCCTTTTCATATTGAATATAAGTGTCGCCACCATAAGAAGCTTGTTCAAAGCTTAGAATCCCAGAGAATATGTTTTTTATGTTAATGTTATGATACATAGCTGGTGAAGGGCTTTTGAACCACAATTAATTACTGCAGAGGGAATAGTCTGGCTTTAGCAGCTGGGAACATTTCCAGGACTCCACCATTAAGCCCAGTTTATGAACAGAACTAGGTCAGACAAACCTGGTCAAACCATAAACAAAATGTGACCATGGAAATGTGCCAGGAGCCTTTCCTTGTCTCTAGACAGCCTATGGGATTATCTCTACATCTTTATGAGAAAGCTACAGCTCAGCAAGGGGGCATACAAGGTGATGCACTCCAGCAGAGAGTACCAGCCCCTTTCCAGGGAACTCCTCCTGGGATCTCTGCTCAGCCTGCATTGCAGTGCAAGTAGGGCATGAGAGCCCTGACACTCCTTGAGCTGCAAAAACGTGACTTGTAATTAGTGATCTGCTAAGCAGCTCAAAGAACCAACATAGACACAAACTGAATCCCACCAGCCTCTGTAGTGATCGTGTCCTAGAGATGCATTTAGGAACCCCTCTCTGACACTGCAGTGTTCAAGAACGAAATCTCACAGAATCCCAGCATGACAGGAGCTGGAAGGAGATCTGGAGATCCTCTTGTCCAACCCCCCTTCAGGGTGCCCAGGATCACACTGTCCAGGTGGGTTTGGAATCTCTACAGAGAAGGTGACTCCACAACCTCTCTGGGCAGCCTGGGTCAGGCTCTGGCACCCTCACAGTAAAGAATTTTTTCCTCATGTTCAAATGGAACCTCCTGGATTTCAGTTTCATCCACTGCCCCTTGTCCTGTCACTGGGCACCACTGACAAGAATCTGTCCCCATCCTCTTGACCCCCTCCCTTCAGATATTGCTCAGATCCCCTCTCAGTCTTCTCCAGTCTAAACAGCCCCAGGTCTCTCAGCCTTTCCTCATCAGAGATGCTCCAGTCCCCTCAGCATCTCTGTAGCCTCCACTGGACTCTCTCCAGTAGTTCCTTGTCTCTCTTGAACTGGGGAGCCCAAAGCTGTACAAAATACTTGAGAGGTGGCCTCACTAGGGCAGAGCAGAGTGGGAGAAGAACCTCCTTTGACCTGCTGGCCACACTTCTTAATGCATCCAAGAGTGTTACCTGCCAGCACTCTTCTCCTCGGCCAGGCAGCCTGTTGCACAGCTACACTCAAGTACTTGCTACTCCTTTCTTAAACTACAGTCTACTGCTGGCTCTTTTTCTGATGTTAGCATTCACAAGTGGTACTTGCCCTGCACAGCACACACAAGCATCAAGGTCAAAAGGATTTCTCATCTGAAATATAGGGAAGTACCACAAGCAGCCTTGACTACTTTGTTTTCATGTTCTTTTCATCCCTTCAGTGATTATAGTGGGTCACACTCCTCCCTGTAATATCACAGAAAGTGTTTTGCTTTATTAACAGACAAATGTGGAGATCCATAGCTATGTTCTGCAGCTGTGTATTTCAAGCTGCTATTTAAATCATTAAATCAGTCACCCAGGATCCACATTAAGGAATGCTGGGTTAGCTGCTTGAACAATTAAAACAAGTCACATGGGATCTTCACCAGCAAGGGAGCTCAAGGTTCTGATTTCTGTCTTGCCTTCAAACCAGAGAACATGTGTGGCAGCACAGTATCTGTGAATGTCCCTTTGCTACCTTCCTTCTCTGGAGGGAAGAACAAGAGCACATCACTACCTCCCTCTCACCAAGAATATCCATACTGCTCTGTAGACCTTCAGCTGAGGAGCTTGTTTTGTATCTCAGCAACAGGTACATCTCACTAAGAGAGCCCTGGGATCACAATCTTCCAAGACCTAAAGGTCCTTGTAGCATAGAATCCATGGTACAGTTTTGCCAGACTTAGTTGTTCTTTTACTACATCACTTTCTTATCCTGGCTTTTTCCTTCCCTCTCACCAGATATTACAGCATTATGCACATAACATGCTATTCAAAATTAAGGGAATTGTTCTAAAAGCTTAATTTGAACCAGAGTGACCTGTCCTGTGGTCTTTCTGCAGTAAATCAATTGCACGTGTCTGAAAAATCGAAGGTAACAACAGAGCTTCCAAATTTCCCTAATCTTTAAAGCCCTCTCAGCACACTCCAGCTTAACATGGAATTATGTGTTGAATCAAATATTGATTCTCTGTCAAGAAAGTGACAACAGCAATGAGCATTGAGACACTTCCAGGGTAGTCATATTTAGCCATGATCAAAGCTCAGTCAAGTGCTGAGCATCAAACCCATGAAGCTGTCACTGGATTCCTCCTGGTGTAAAAACTGAGGCTGTAGCTGAGCCCTGACTCAGGGATACCCACATCACAACCTGGCACTGAACAAGGTTTTTTACTGTGTATGACTGATTCAAGTCTTTGCTGAAACAAAGCTGTTTCAGCTTTGGATAGCATGGGTAGAACTTAGGACTTAAAGCTCTCTTTCTCCATCTGAAGATGTTTATTTTCATATTTAAAATGTAAACATTTTAAGACTTTGCTTTAAAACTAGAACAAAGACAGTATCAACCTGAGCAAAGATACAGCACAATTCCAGAACTGAAACAACATCTTTGATTTAATGGAGACCACAGTTCTGAAAATCTCTTAAAGGTTGTAAATGGCTTTACAGTGAAAACTGATTAACAAGGAGCCACAGCTTGAGCAATTTAAGTGATGGTTTGTTTCAACATTTCAGAACATTTGAGGTTAGTGAAAATCCCTGGGGCTAGAATCAAGAGGTAGCTGTAGGATGCCTTTCCTCATATGGTGAAAACAGTTATGGCCAGTTCAGTGCTCTGATACACACTCACAGAATGGTAGGGGTTGGAAAGCACCTCCAAAGATCATCAAGTCCAACCCCCCTGCCAGAGCAGGACAAAACTAGGGCAGATCATGCAGAAATACATACAGACACATCTTGAAGTCTCCAGAGAAGGAGACTCCACAACCTCTCTGTTCCAGTGCTCTACAACCCTTACAGTAAAGTTCTTTCACATGCTGAGGTGGAACTTCCCTGTACTCCAACCTGAATCCATTGCCCCTCATCCTACCACAGGGGCAAGTGAAAAGAGGTTGTCCCTGCCTTCTTGACACTCAGCCCTTATGTATTTATAGACATTAATTAGATTTCCTAGTTAATTTCTGAGTAGAAGACCCTTGAAGTAGGATAATTTGACCTTGCAAGGGATTTGATCTGTGCTCCCACCTCCAGAAACACAGGTTGCTTTTGCCATGCCACCTGTTTTCAAGCAGATTTGGTATAGAACAACATTTTCCCAGCTAACAACAGAAACACTGAGGAATGAACTACAGTCCAACAACCTCTTGTTGTTGCTACTCCATAATTAGTATTGTTTGAACTAGTTGGCATTTCTCCTAGAACAGATTTCACACTCTCTGAATGAGGTTAATTCATTAGTTACATTTGTTTCAAAGCCTCTTGAGCAGTCTAATCACTCTGTAATAGTAACTGACTGACCCAAATCTTCACCCAGTAAAATAACAGAATTTCATCTCAATTTGTTATCAGGATAAGCTTAACCTATTTAAGTTTTTACACCGATTAAGTATGACAAAGCCAAGTCAGGAAAATTTGATGTTACCATATCTGTATGATATGGCAATATCATACATATCCACATGGGTCTGATTCAGCCTTTGTGGCAATGTCGACATCAGAAGGTGCAAAGATGCATCTCTTAACACTCCCATTTCCTGAATTTTTCCAGACACACCCTGCGTGTTGAACGAAATGCTGCTCCTACCAACAGCAAGCACATAACAGCCAGAGTTTAAGACTGTGAACAGTGTAACAGTCCAGGTTAAGTGAAACGTTGACTACAGCTACCAGCTGGACTTGACTTAAAGCTTCTCTGGCATGGTCCAGGAGTCCTTATGTTCTCCATTTTCTCAGTTAATCCATTTTCTGCTACATCTGCAAATCAGCCTCTGTATTTAGCTGTCTGTGATATTTGAGTATATTTATATTAAATCCTGGCACAGATCAGGATAGGATGCTTCAACTCTTTTTTTTTTTTCCCCTCCCTAATCAACATTTCAGCTACTAGTTTAGTAACTAAAAGCCAGTCCTGCCTAATTCCCACTTCAGCAGGCAGAAGAGCATGCTCCACAATGTCAGGACAAAGCATTAGAGGAAGGTAACAGTGAGTGTTCCAATTAAATTCCATCAGAGTTCTGCATTTCCAACATCTGTACTTAAACATCAGCTTAATGAATTGTGAGCTCTGCCCATTACTTCTCTGTGGTACTTTTCTACAATCATACTTCCAATTAAGGTCAAACTGCTGCTTCTTTTTACTGGTACATTCAGGCTCAGTTCCAAAAGCAAGACTGAATTGTCCACGGGCCTTAAGTTCAAGTTGATCAACTGCATATGCTCAAAACTCTTTCCTACACTTTCTGTAGAGATAGGCCATGATGGGCAGATTGGGAATAGCATGATGGGATAAGCACAGTCACCTGACAGGAGCTAGAGCTATTTGAGATGTTGATCCAAAGCTACTTTCCAGTTATTGAATACCTTCCAGAAATGAGGTACCAAGACCAGAATGAAACCATCCCATTTGGATTTTCACAGTTATCCACCTTCCAGACCAAAGGAAAACAAATCTCAACTCGTTAATGCCTCCAGCAGCTGCCAAAGTCACTCTCTTTGCCAAGTCACATTAAAGGCTGAGGGAGCACTTCAGACTCTCTAGAACAGAGTCAAATAGCAAAGAGATATACCCAGCATCACCCTGTGCATCAGAAGCAGCATTTCAAGCTAATCTCAGCTGCAAGCACAGGAAAATACTTATTATTACAGCCTTCTTATATGAGAAATCTATGTAAGCTGCAACAGGAGCTTATTTTTGTCTTTAATTTTACAGAGCTTACACAAAAGCTATTATGAGTGAAAAATCAGGGTAGCAACAGCTTCACAGAAGGTCTAAGGATCAGAGAATTACAAAAAGGCCTTATAGTACTGCTGGGTTTTAGTGCTGTAATTATTTGTGAGCAGTGGTTGCATTCATTTACAGTCAGCACTACTCTGTGATGCGTTTTCCACATCTTAGCCTGCCATGAATTTTTGTGCTGGAAGAACACAAAGCACAGAGCAGCAGTGCAAACAATCAGCTCCACATCCAGCAAGGGAGATTGCATAATTCTGTGCTCTGCTGCTCATGTTGGCATTTTCTAGATACACAAGCAATGGGAAGTAATGATGCTCCAGATTAGGAGGGAGGGAAGAAAAGGGAAGAATCACAGCTTTCTCCTACTAACTTTCTACCTGTATCGGCTTATGCAGACAGTGTATGGTAAATGAAAGCAAAAATCCTCACAGGTTTCACAAGTTTGTATCGTCATTAACACACTCACTAGTGGAAACAGGCACCATATTCTTCCTGCCTTTTGAATTTTTTTTTTCCACTCAACAGTTTCTGATAAGGATCAGAAATTAAAAAGAATGCTGATAAAAATTATACCACTTTCTGTTGAGAAGGAAGAGAGAAGAAAACACAGGCATCTGTGACCATATTTTCCCTCTCCTCCTCATCTGCTCAAATGAGCAAGAAGACAACTCTTGCAGCAGACAACAGCCAGTGCTGAGAAAGCTTTAGTCCCTCAGCTTGAATTCAAGGTGTCCCTATCTGATGATCTAAACAGGAAAATGTGCAGTAAGTGATTATCTAGGGAAAAATAAGCTCCCTTTGGTAACTGTGACAATCAACTCACTTTTACTGGTTGCAGTGTAACATCTGCTGAATGTGTTTCTGGTAGAATTCACAGGCATTGACCCAGATGGGGAGGTCAGGCTTCAGAGGTCCCACGGCCCCAGCCCAGCCCCCTGTACTCATTGCTGATGTACAGTTTATTTCATATTCTTGGGAGGATGATGGCTGTTAGCTGTTAACTAGGTATATCTTTTCTTCAAGTAACACATTCAGGAGTATCCCCAAACACAATCTCATATCACAACTTCCTTTGACACTGCTATAGCTTGGCTTTCGTTGTGAGCCACCACACCAAGAAGCTTAATGCCCCAATTTTACTGGCACTATTCAAATAGTTATTACATGTAAGGCAGAAATCAGTAGCAATGGCTTACCTCAGGCATAACAGCTCAGGCATTATGTGATAGAATTCCCTCAGAGGTGACTGATAGAACTGGCACCACAGCCATTAACTGAAGGATCTCCCTGCAGCCTTCATTCAGCTCTATCAGGTCACCATGGCTTTACCTGGAAGGCCTGCAACAGAACATCAGTAGATAAGCAAGAGAACAAATGCCTGCTCTGACACCAA
This sequence comes from Ceyx cyanopectus, assembly GCA_013401355.1. Taxonomy (NCBI): domain Eukaryota; kingdom Metazoa; phylum Chordata; class Aves; order Coraciiformes; family Alcedinidae; genus Ceyx; species Ceyx cyanopectus. The sequence goes on along the minus strand of VYZU01091229.1, from coordinate 63,264 downwards.
GTGTAATTGCTCTTGATAGAACTTAGCACTGATTTTTATTATATCCTTGCTCTTCCTCTTCCCGCCAAGCTTAGGAAGCTTTTTTCTCCTAAACTGTTTAGGTTAAGAACTTGGTTACAGCAGCAGAAAATCTATTTACACCCTGGAGATCACATGATATGCATAACTTCCACTGCCAGATCTTAAAACAGGAAAAAAAAAATTATCAACAAAACAAAATAATCTGAATGTGTTTAGATTAGATTAATGAATTTGATAAATGCATTAAGTTTTCCAAAGACTTTATGTCTTCTGACCTTACAAGGGATCACAACCAAGCAGCCAACAGTCAAGAGCAAGACTGATAAAATATTTTAAAAAGATGGAAAAGCTAGATGCAGGAAACAAAGTGAACTACACCAATGAAGTAGGGTAGCTGCTTCCCAGCCATGCCAGGCCAGAGCTGTATATCCCGATAATGACATTTTGTTAAAGTTTTGGGGTTTCTTGGTATAAAAACAATATAGAAACTGTTGTAGCAATTGCTGTGGTGTATGTCAGGAGAACAGGAGGACAGCTTTCCTGAGGCTGTCCATCACCAAGGTGCCCTTACTTTGCTTAGTTGTTTTCTGTATTGAAGTTTGCTCCACATTTTAGAGCTTTGGAGTATAAATCGCTAAAATATTCATCCCAAGAATGGATCAATAGAGGAGAATGTCTAACTTTGCTTGTGAATGACACAGTTAATAACACTTGTTTACTCTAATTACACCAATGCTTCATTACTACATAATTTACCTAGAGTAAATGAGGTCTTTCTGACGCTTCCAAGCTTTTTGACAGAGAAGGCTGTTGTTTTCATCACTGCTGTGTCTTTGGCTGGGGCCATGACGAAGCTTTGAGAGAAAGAGGAGCATTTTACACGCTCGATGACGTAGGACAAGACGCAGCAAGCTGCAGGACCTGCTCAGGTCGAGTGCCCCGCCAGCACAACACCGCTGCTGGCACCATTCCAGCCGAAAACAATTTCTGCACAAACCTCCTCGGCACATCCTCTCAGGGATTCTAGCGCTGTGAGGAGCTGGGCAGCGGCGCGGGGGGAACACGGGGCCGTGCCCGGGCGGACCGTGAAAGGCTGGGCCGCCAGGCCCGGAGGTGCTCCGGCCGGGGCCGCGGCCTCACTTCGGGGGCATCTTTCTTCACTCGCCCGTGGCACAAGCGGCTTCTAAACGTCCGGGGGCACCCACAGAATAAGCCTCGGGCTCTGGGTCTCCCACGGAGACCGCCAAAAAATAAGTCACCCTGAAGGAAAAAAAAGGCGGTGGAGGAACCGCCTCACACCGCGTCGCGATAGAGCGCGACCCGCTCAATGACCAACCCCTCCTCTTTCTCCGGGACTCCGCTTCCCAGCGTGCCGCGGAGCGCACGCTCCGGAGAAGAGGAGGGCCGGGCGGGGGGCGTGGCTAGAGGCCAGCGCGGTGACGTAACGCGGGGGCGTGACCGGCGTGAGCGTGAAGCGGGCAGAAAAGGACGTACCGGGGGGAGCTGCGGTCGGGCGCGCGCGGAGGAGCGGCGAGTTGTAGGGTAGGGGGTGGGGGCTCGTCCCGCGGGGGGAGCGGGGCCGCGTGCGCTGTGGGGCGCGAGGCTGTGGAGGAGCCGGGTATTGTCCGTCTCCTCGGCGGCGGGGCGCGGGGGGGAGGGGGGATTGGTGATAGTGGCGGGACTCGGCCGCCGCTGCTGCTGCGGAGTTACAGGCAGCGACGGGGACCGGCTCGGACGGGAGCTCTAGCGGTTCAGCCCGCTGCGCTGCCGCCCTCCGTGGGGCTGGGGGCGGCCGGTTTGCCCCGCTCTGCCGCCGCGATGAAGTGACAGTGGGCGGCGAACGGCGGCGGCGCCCCTTGCGGGCTGCGAGGCGAAGGGCTGCTGCTGCCGGCCCGGCCCCGAGCGGAGCGGAGCGGGCGGCGGGGGGTCCGGTGAGTGAGGCGGCGGTCGGGACTTGCTCCCCTGCGCGGCCCGCCTGCCGTCGACCCCCGCCGCCGCCCGCCGGCCTGCGCGGGGTTCACGGTGAGGGGAGGGAAGGAGGAAAGCGGCGGAGGGGAGCGGCCGCGCCATGAACTACCAGCAGCAGCTGGCCAACTCGGCAGCCATCCGGGCCGAGATCCAGCGCTTCGAGTCGGTGCACCCCAACATCTACTCCATCTATGAGCTGCTGGAGCGGGTGGAGGAGCCGGTGCTGCAGAACCAGATCCGCGAGCATGTCATCGCCATCGAAGGTGAGTGGCGAAAGGGACGGGGGTCGAGCCCTGCGCCCCCCTTCCAGCCGTCTCCTCAAGCCTTTGAACCCGGGACACTGGCGGGAGTATTGGGGTGCAGCAGCCCGCACTCTCCGGGCTGCTTTTGCCTCTTCCATCTCCCCGTGGCAGGATTTTTTCGTTTGGGGCTGTCTCTACCTGGTCCCCATCAGTTCCCCTGCCCTGTATGCCCAGGGTGTCCCCTCGGTGTGGGGATTTCCTTTCCAGCCAGGTGGGTGGGGTAAATTTGGTGGAAGCACGACTGGAAAAGGTCGGAGTTGTTTTGCTACTTGACTGCTTACTGCTGTGTAAGGCAGAGCAGCTGTCTCGCTGGGGCTGGGTTGGGAAAGGTGATGCTTGTGTTGTCTGCAGAAGCATTGGAGAAAATGAGGTTGTCTTTGGTGCCCTGTGTGGTTTCTAGTGGAGACATTTCGAGTGCAGGTTCTGGTTTCATGGTGTTAAGTGGGTAAACAAGAAACACCACTGGATTACAGAGCTGTAGTCTGTGCAGCAGTGTGAAAACAGTTTTGAAGGCAAGATGGAGATAAGTATTCTGAGCTTAGATTTATATGCAGTTGTCCCCAAAGGAGTGCTATGGAGACTCTTGAATTGCTTAGGATGTGCAAAAGCGGAAGAAATAGCCCATATTGGGAAGCCTGCAGATGTTTTTTTGGAAGTGCCACCCGAGTTAAAAAGAGTAAACAGCATTGGTCAATATTTAAGAAGTGATTTTTGAGTTATTTTGCTTTGATAACTGTTTAAGATTTGTGCCTTTGCTTCTGGAATTGCGATTGCCTGCCGCTTTTGGAAGGTGTTCAATCCAGCAGCGTGTAATGGACAGCAGCTAAAATAGGGAGCTGCTTAAAACCATCTTGTGGCGTGGGCCTGTCTTGTCCTTAAATTATATGTAATAAAGTCCTGATGGTGAAGCTGCTATTGAGGTTGTCAGGTGTCACTTGCCCCACTCTTCAGCGATGCAGTTGGAATAGACAGGCACAATGTTTGATGTAGTTAAGGCTTTAGAGAGGAGAGGGCAAAAAACCCTCTTCCAGTGTCTTGTACAGCCAGTTGCTGAGACTGGCAGTGCCTGACACTTCAAGTACATGGTCCCCAGCTATATCTCTGCATTTGACTGAGCATGTGGTAGTTTTGTGCCTGTTCTCTCTCTGTTGTGTTAGTTGCCTTGTGGTGAGTGGTTGTTGGTTTCTGTGAGTCTGGGTTGTACCTGCCTGGGAGTCCTTTCCCTTTGCACTTTGGCTGAGGAGATGGGTATTTATTAACATCAGTTGTGGGAAGGACACAACACAGGTACCACTGCGCCATTCTGTTTCAGTTTCTGTGGCGTAGATGATGCCTTCAGCAGAACATTTTTTAAGTGGTAATTGAAACGTGTTTTTGTGGAATTAATACATATCTATGTGGTATAAATATGTTTATTGAATAAGATGCTCGAGATAGTGTTGCAGCCAAGTTGAAGTGGGAGGAGGTTGTGATGCTCTGTGTGTGGTTATCTTTACAGCATGGGACTTCTGTTAGTCTTTTCATGTATTCATGGTTTGTGTTACCTAAGAGTAGTTTAGTTTATTTGTCAGTCATGAAGACTTTTAAACCTGAAATAGCAGCCTGCATATGTGTTTCAAAAGCAGAGCTGATGAGTAAAAGTTTTATAGACTGTTTGCTGTTTAACTTGCACAGGATACCAAGTCATGAAACCAGTAGATCTGACTCATGGGGAACATTTATTTAGAAAACATGTGTATTTAAAATCTTATCAGTTCTGAAGGCTCTTCAGGTAATCCCAAATTAAGAGAATAACTCAATATATAATAATTTTTAATTGCATATATTATTAAAAAAAAAACCTCAACAAAATAACTCCCTCCTTTAGATTACAACTCCACCAGGTCAATTTACAGCAAATCTTCTTTATTTCTCACTGGCACCAGATTTTAAACCTATGTGGTAATGCCATGTTGCATGTGGAAAGTATTTAGTAATAGCTGTTGGCTCTTGCATTCCAATTTTGTTCTAAAATGTTTAGTATTGCAGTGAAACTATCAAAATCGCAAAACCTTTCAAGCTCCAAGTACTCAGCTTTTTCACTGACAGCAAGAAATCCTGCTGTGGTTGGCATGTGACTGGCAGGGGAAAATATTAAGTAGCTGAAATAGTGTCTTCCAGTGGAGAGCTGTGCCCTTTAAAGAAAAGAATATAGACTCATTAGTTCAGGTTGCTTCTAACCATAACTCCAAACAGCATGTGCTCCTTGAACAGCTCAGGTAGTACTTCCCAGATGAAAAGAGGTTTGTCAGATCTAGAGGAGAATGTAGTTGGAATCTACAGCAGTTTGAGACTTATTTCAGTGGAGATGCTATTACTTAGAATTTTATTTTCAGTGCAGAGTAGCACTGTGTTCCCAATGCTTTGGATTTCATTGGCAATGTAAACCCTCTTTAGATTTGTGTTCTGTTATGGGAGTGTTTGGGTGCAGTTGCTGGACTGTTGAAATAATGTGAAATAGACTGGCCTTTCAGCTGCATCAACTGCCAAACACTCCTAAATTGTGTCGAAATTGACATGTTGATATTATTTGCAGAGCTTTCTTTGTGTTATTCTCAGTTAGATGCAATGCTGGGTAAAACAGTTCTGTGTAATATTAATTCATTAGGTTTTTCTTTCTGGATAAAAATAGTAAAAATGAGTTACTTTGAAGTTCTTGCATTTCACAGGGTTGAGAAATCAACAGTTTAAAAGCCTTCTATTTCTTTCTAAGACATTAATACCAAATAACCACACAATTTTAGATGCTGTTATTTAGGCTGTTCACTGTAGTTGAAACTCTTCACATCTTGTGTAGTTCACAAGCTCGGTTCCACCAGCAAATGCATCAGTACTTGATTGATAGTGAACAGTTCTTAAATAGGGTATGTTGTGTGCTGAAGGGTAGGGAGAAGAAAACCTGAATTGACTTAAATGGTTTTGAATTTGCTAGAAATGTGTTGGGGTTTTTTGGTTTGATGGTCTTAAGGTGTATGTAGATATGTGAATATAATTAGAATATGTCGGTTCCAATATCTATCATCTAGACTGAGAATAGCTTTATATTGCTATACAGCTTTAAAGAAGGATGCAAATCTAAGAAAAGACAGTGAAAAATCTAATTTCTAATCCTTTTTGAAGGGGTTTTAAAGCAACTTAACAATGTTATTGTCATCTTGGTTAGCAGTCTATAACAACACAGTTGCTAATATTCTTATTACTAACAGATGCTAATGCAGCGAGTCTCGAGCATCTGAAATAGTTTTACCATTATCCTTTTACACAGTGGCAAGCCTATCAAAACTGATTCTGCTCCACTGTGGAATTTGAGCAGATTTTTCTAACTGTGAATTATCTTGAGTCCTCTACAAGTGGAACAAAGTCTTAGTGATGAGACTTAAGATTGCAGTTTCAGTGTGTCTTGTGAATAGTTGAAGATGTTCCCTGTACTTGTGCTTTTCTGGTTTTCTTTCCTTCCTCTAAATGAATAGAAAATCGGATTTATTAATCTAAGGGGAAGTTGCCGCTTGAATTCTTAGGGATGGCATACCAGGAATTATTAGGTTATGAATTGCCATGTTGCAGCACGTGTTGTGACTTCTAGTCTAATTTTTCTGCTCAAAAGAAGTTGTCAAGTGTGTTGTGAATTTTAGTGTGGCTTTTGAAATAATGATGACAAACCTTAAGAAATAATCTCTGTCTTGGAGGAAATACGAGATCTGCACACTTGGAAAGTACATGTTCAGGGCAGTGCAAAGATCCCAGTGCACTGGATAAGTGGATGGGTGGGAGAAAACAGTAGAAAAATGTTGCTTCATTTTTTTTTTCTTCAGTCACTTTTAAGAGCACTGTTTATTGAAAATTAATTAATTGAGGGTGGAGCTGAAACTCTTGAAGTGCCTGTGCATTAGAGGCACTTGTCATAAGCTGATGTGGAGTGTTATTACTGCTCATGGCCCTCTTTGGAGCTTTGTATCTCTGCAACTCCTTAAGTGCTGGTCTCAGGTATGTTGGGGAGAGGTGGGCAGTGCCATGGGGAGACTACATCTTAGAGGAGAAGTTATACTCAATTTTAGAGCTGTGGTAACAATAGTGTTTTAAGACTTCTGTTGCTATTGAAATGTGAGAGACAAATGAGTTGAAAAATGAAGGTTCTGTCAAAGCATTGTTTGCTGCTGTGAAATACAAGACTACAGCTGCTTTTCCTGCTTAATTTACCTGTTCTCACTTACTCGATGGTAGAAAAATGGCAGACACATCAACAATCAACCTTTTGGGGCTTCCTATTATGGAAGGAGTTTTATTATTACTTGACTTTTCTTCAACTTCTTTAACCAGTTTAGTGGTAAGAGGAGGGTGAGTAACTGCTGTGTAGTAGCCTCTCCTTAGCAGCTCAAGCCTCCCTGCATGTGTACAAATAGCTCACAACAGGGAGCCAAAGCTGACTCCAGTACAGGAGTTGGCACACAATTATGTCAAGCTGAACTTGGAAATAATGATAGTCACTGAAAACTCTGGGAATGCCAGTCACTCCTCTTTCTCAGCTATTTTGTTGAAACGGGAGATCCAGTATCTTGGGACCTCCATGCAAAGAAGTAATCGAGTCAAGCTCTTGAGGAGGGGAGTTTGGATGCGTTGTGTTATTTCAGTACATCGAGTGAATGATGGTATAGTTCAGATATCTAGGTATAAATGATCAAAGCTGAAAATAAACCCAAGTATTGCGTAAGACAACTTCATCTTGAAACATTGAAGAGCTCTCACCCTCTTCAAGTTTTGTTATCGTTGTGCCTTTTTGGTCAAACTATATGATTTAACATAAAACTGACTCTCCAAAGAGCTCTCTTGTTTCAGATTTCCAGGAGAAAGGGCAACAGTAGAACATGTTGGGAATGTTCTGTTGGTTTTTTTTTTTACTTTTTGTTGTTTGAGGGATTACATTTATGCAATTCAGATGCAGGGGATCTGAATATACTCTGTGTAAGTGCATCTGGCTAAATTCTGAGTTTGCATAATATACACGTATTATTACACATACAAGTATTGACTTGGGTATCGATCATTGATTTTTAAGAGCCAGTGCAGTGTTTGTAACAAGTCTTATTGTGTTTTTATGCTAGTTGGTCATGTGTGACTTTGTGTACCTAGCTAAAAGGTAGCATTTTTTTTCTGTGCCTCTGTCTTGCTGTCTGTAGACCTTTGGAAGTATAAATGAATCCAGACTCAGGAAACATGGGATGTGTTCTGTCAGTTTGGTGGGAAAGAAATGTCTTTTTAGAGTGTAGCATTTATTTTTAGAGTATAGAAGACTTCTGCATATGGATCAACAAGAAAGTTCACAAGTTTTTCTTTTGTGGTGAACTAAAAATTTGGTTTGATAGTTGGGTTTTAAGGGATGACTTAAAACTCAAGTAAGGGACAAGTGGGATGACTTCTGAGTCCAAGTGACTCTGCTTCTGTCTTTTAAATTCCATGCTTCATTGCTTTTCTCAGCAAAAGTTGCACAATTAAATATCAGATGTTTTTGAGTGAGTGCTTAAAAGTTACAGATCAGGAGGAAAGCCTTAAACCCTTAACTTCTGAGGATAAGTTTGTTTTTTTTCCTGAGGCAAGAAGGAGACCTGCTGTGGATCGGCTGATGCTGTTGGAACAAATGTGTTCCAAGGCTTTAGGTTTTTCAGGGAGCGTGCTGGGCTTCTCGCACCGTTTGCTTTGGGGGATTAGCTTAAAGCAGCATGCAGTAATGCTGAAATGAGAGTTCTCGCTGCTGTGTACACAGATCACTGTTTTTATTGCTATTTAAATTGACAAATGGGTCTTAGTTGCTAAGAAGAGGGGACACGGCACCGCAGCAGAGTGGGCATTTGGTTGGCTGTGGCTGAGCTGGGGCGCTTGGGAGAAGGAGAAGCCCCTTGAGAAGTTGGGGGCTCTTTGTCCTGCGGTACTTGACTGAGGGCGAAATGGCAACTGTGGCTTCCTAAATGTGACCCGACTGCTCCACCTAAGTGACTTCACAACGCTTGTTTTCTAAGAAGGGATATTGACACTTGAGGTATTTATTGTCTTAGTCTTTCCTGCCTGAAGAGGGTTGAATCATGGATTGCATGGTGAAAAAATACAATTAGTTTAATTAATTGCAAATATTAAGGTATGTGCTTGCAAACATCCCGTAGGCTGACAGTTATAAATGAAATTAAATCCCCCAGTTTGTTGTTTTTTTTTTTGAGAATGATGGAGTTTGGGAAAGGTGCCAGGCAGGTGAAGAATTTCTCAAACCTCAGGAATGCTCCATTCTATACAGTATCACAACTGGGAATATTTGTTTTGTCCTTGTACATCTGCAAGGTAAAGGGCAGCCTTGATATTTTCGTAAATATTTGAAGAAAAAGTAATGTCAGCTCCAAAAGATATTCATATCTGAAATGGAGCACTCAGTTGCATCTCAACTGTGTGACCTCCTGCTGACAGTGCATTTCAAACATCTGTTTCTGCGACTTAGTTTTTATGTTCAGGGTATTCTTTCTGACCTTCATACACATAGTTTTATATCATTTGTGGAAAAAAATCTGAAGTGATTACTTAGTAATCTACAGTGGATAAAGCTCTCCTATCCTGAGAAAGTTCTGTATTAAATAGTTTTGATAATCCCAACATCTGTGATTTTAAGAGATTTATCTTCTGTAATATTAGTTTTTTTTCCTTGCCTACCTTTAAGTGCTGTTTGTACTTCACCTCACCTGTACGGAGGGAGAGCTGTGGCTGAAGTTCTTTTTTGTATTGTCATTTGTCCTTGTACCATGAAATAATTGAGCAAAGACAGTGCCAGATGTTGGCAAGTTCTGAGATGCTGCTAATTTCTGATTTAAAGATTTCTGGAAATTCTGTACCATCAGGACTTAAATATGGCATCTGTATATAGAGGGATGTACACACAAAGCCCTGTGGTGAAGGTGAGTGCCCTGCAGAGGCTACTGCCTGGGCACCAAGATCACAAATAATGGGGCACTGAGTCAGAGTGTTGTTCCTCCCAGGCCAGGCCTTGGTGAAGTGTGATGCTGAGAGTACTGGAGTGTCTCTGTGCCAAGGAAAAGCTGAGAGCCCTGGGGCTGTTGAGCCTGGCGAAGTCTGAAAGGGATTTTGATCAGTGCCCATCAACTGCTAAAGGTTGAGGGTCAAGAAGACGGGGGTCAGACTTTTCACAGTGGTGCCCATCAACAAGACCAGGGGCAGTGGGCACAAACCAGAACCCAGGAGGTTCTGGCTCAACAGGAGGAAAAACTTCTTTGCTATGAGGGTGCCAGAGCCTGACCCAGGCCGCCCAGAGTGGAGTCTCCTTCTCTGGAGAGATTCCAAACCTGCCTGGACAGTGTGATCCTGGGCACCCTGCTCTGGGTGATCCTGCTGGAGCAGGGGGGCTGGACAGGATGATTTCCAGAGGTCCCTTCCAACCTCCACTATTGGGGTTTGTATATTTTGGTCGTTGGTTTGTTGTGTGTGGTGGATTTGGTGGTTTGCTCTTTTGTTGTTTTTTTTTGGCCTTGTTTTTAATATAAATTCCTGCTTGGCACTGGTGAGGCCCCCTGGAGTACTCTGTCTGGTTCTTGGTTACCCAGGACAAGAGCAACATGTGCATGCCAGAGAGAGTCCAGCAGAAAGAGTCAGATTCAAAGGGCTAATTTATGATTATCTGTTGTGCTAGTTATCAGGCATTTCCCTTGTTGATGTTATCCTTAGTGCTCTACTAACAACACTCATATTTGTGTGTTTTAGGGTTAAGCCATTCCCATTGAACCTTGTTGCAGTCTTACAAAATACAATGTTTAACCGAGTGAGAAGATAGATGTCAGCTGCAGTCAGAAGCTCTCCAGCCTGTGGGTACATGAGAGTGAATAGCTTATGAGCGAGGAGGTTAAACTTCTAAAAGAAGTTTAACATCAGGAACACTTAAATTCTCTTTTGTCTATATGGAAAGAATTTTCAATTACTTCTCAGTCTTCTTGACAGCTTTTGATCTGAAGTTATTTGCAATTAATTTGTGCATCTGTTGTGATTGTGATAAGGCCATAAATGATGCATGAATACTGTGACTGATATTATCAATGAGGTAACAGTGACATCTTTCTTAGATGTATTTGGCTACCAGGAGTCTGTGACTTCTCAGAATACCTGTTTTAAAGGTCTAATTCCCAAATGGAAATTGAGAGGTTGACAGGTTCCCTTTTTGCTAGCGAGTCTGTCGTAGGCAGCTGTCAATTCCAAAGCCCTCTGGAAGTATTTAGTGTCTTTTTCTATTATTATTTTTCTTTATTGTAAAGTGGAGGGAAGCAGATGTGTTACTTAATGAGTATGTGCATATTCAACCTCATTGATACCATGTCAGGATTCTGACCAATATCCTATTGGGAGCCTGTGTAGTGATACAAAGGGTGTTAAGGTGGCGATGCATTTCCAATCCAGTGAATGAATTTGTTTAACACTTTCCTTGTTTCTTAAGTTAGCCACTTAGGAAGCAAGTACTCAAACCACAGGGTGGATGTATGTGAAACATAAAATTTCAGCATCTTGTTTAGTACTTCTGTTTGTTTAGGTAGTTAGATAATGACTGTAAACCTTACGATGAGACAACTATTTTGTTTGGTAATTTCTCCTTCAGAAAAACACAGGCTAAGTGTCTGGAGCTGAATCTATAGCTTTAGCTGTAATGCTTTGTATTTGAGAAGCTTCAGATTCAAATTTTTCATCTTTTTTATTTAATCACTCTGAAGGGCTGTTTATAGCCTAGACCTAATCGATTCTTGATACAGTTTAACTCAAAACCTGTAGAAAAATCCACTGTGAATTGAACTTGGTAGTGTTTACATATTAATACATATTAAACTAAAGCTGCAGATGAAGCTCTTCCTGTTAGTAAAATTTCTATTAATTTATCCCCTTATATTTATACTTCAGGTGTTATTTTTCAGTTATGTAACCAGGAGGATGTGATAAGATGCTCTAGGATTTTGTAGCATCCTGTAAGTTGCTCTCACTCCTTCATTGAACAAACCCAGGAGCATATGAGCGTGTCAGCTCCAGTCTCACACTGCTTCAGCCTCCCGTGCTCGGGAGCACAGCCAGAAGCCTGTCTTGTAGGTATCGCAGCAACTGTGTTCTCTGGGGGAAACAGGCGAAAGCACCGCACTCGGTGCCCAGGCTGCAGGCATTTAAATGCGTGCCACTTAACTCTGCAAAAGCTTAGGTGTCTGAGTTAACTAGTTGTGAACCAGAGGTGAGGCTTTTGGCATCATTTGGTCAGTAACCCAAGATGCATCTCAGGACCTGAAAGGAGGTGGTATCTGGTGTGTGAATGCACATGAATGTGGGAAGTGAGCATAGCAGTGAGCACAAACGTGCTGTATGAGGAAAGGCTGAGAGCCCCGGGGCTATTGAGCCTGGAGAAGAAAATACCGAGATGGAATCTGATCAATGCTCATCAATATCTAAAGGGTTCAAGGGGGTCAAGTGGATGGAGTCAGATTCTTTACAGTGGTGCCCAGCAACAGGACAATGGGCGACAGGAAAAAACTGCAACCGGGAGTTTCTGGCTCAACAGAAGGAAAAACTTTTTTTGCTATCAGGGTGCCAGAGCCTGGCCCAAGCTGCCCAGAGAGGTTGTGGAATCTCCTTCTCAGGAGGGATTCCGCACCCACCTGGACAATGCGATGCTGGGCACCCTGCTCTGGGTGACCCTGCTGGAGCAGGGGTGTTGGGTGAGAGGTCCTTTCCAACCCCTACCATTCTGTGATCAGATGCTAGACTTCACCTGCCAATATGAATGTACTTCCTTTGCATTTCTGTATTTCCTGTGAAATGTTTCTTTAGAAACAGGACAGCTTGTACATAGAATAGTAGCTCTTGGGGTAACCACATCTTGACAGCAGAGGTAATTTCCCACTGATGATACATGGCAGTAGCTGAATATCTTGTAGAATCGCCTGTATTCTCATCGGATTATCATACACATAAACCCATCAATTTTAAGATTCTTAAATGGCTATCCAGCATAGGAATAGAATCAATGGTGTGCTGCTGTATTCTGTACTGTCAAAGCCTGTTGCCCTCTGTGGAGTTGCTATTAGGTGGGGTGTAAGCCTTAAGGCCTGAAATGGTTTGCAGGCATGTCCAGTCAAAACTGCATTACTGGGATAATATTGATCAGGAACTGAAGCTATCCTCAGTTTCTCAGCTAGCATGTACCTGAAGGATAGGGTGGAGGTGGTCAGTGTGTGGACAGATGAGGAATTTTATGCCTGGATAGAATATTCTGATTTTGGATTTGGGAGTTTCAGGAAGCATATTAAAAAGGTGTATTATTCTCTCTCTTTTTTTGTTCTCTAGAACCTTTCATTATAGCTTCCCTTGGAAGGGTGATCTTGCTGTAAATGATCAGGTAGTGTTTTGATAGATACTGGTTTACATCCAGCACTGAATTTCCTCAGAAGTAGGAAGGTTGAACTCAGGAAAACTCTTCATAAATAGGGATGTGGGAGGGAGAATAAGACATCCAAGGCTGTGCATGGATTGATAAAGCACAGTGTTGGTGTCCAGGTCCAGGAAATACTCAAACCTAGGAATTAATTGTTCTTTGCAATTGAAATCTGTAGCTTTGAACCAGGCTGGCAGATGTAAATTTGTGGAACTGTTTTTTTTTACCCCTGTGCTTTCCACATGGTTACAGCCAGAATTAGTCATTCAGTGCAATTGCTTGGGTTGGTGTGGAGCTTTATAACAATTTTCATGTTGCAAAGCCAAAGATGCTGTCAACTGTCAGCTCCTGTGGCAGCTGTTGTAACATGCTGGGTGTTACAGTGAAGAGAAGCACAAAGCCAACTGTAGCAGTAGGAACCTGTGGCATTTCTTGTCCTCAACTTGGCCTACTAATTACCTGAATTGCTTTTCAGAATGTTGAGCTGACTGCTGGATGGGAAAATTCTCTTGCAAACAAAGCCTTCAGTAACGTTGGAATAGGAGCCATTGAGCTGCTATTGGATTCTTAGATTTGAATATTGACACTCTGTTTTATTAGCCTGGTGCTATGGTGTGAGTTGGGCTTTAATGACTTCGCACTTAGTGAGGTGGAAAGGTTAATAATAGCAGTTAGTTCTGTCATAGTAAACTGGTATGGTCATTGTCCTGTTCATGATCATCCGTGTTCCTAGGCGGCTTTTCTGTTCAGGCAAAGGTGTCTTGCTCTTGAAAGAATGCGATAAATGGAGCCTGATGAGAAATGGGCACAATTGAGAGATGGGAGCTGTGTGTGATCGCTTAGTTGTCATACAGCTTCATATCTCCTGCTGTAGCTTCTGCCTCAGGCATGTCATAAACCAAGGATCACGTTCTTGAGAGACAGATGGGCTCTGTATCTCTCACTTGGATAGCTGCACTGTTTGGCACTACAGCTACAATGATACTTTGGAAAACCTTAATAGATTTGGGCATGTGATAGTGAGAATTCTGATGACGCAGTTCCAAATCATTTTGCTACTAATCGCACCGTCTCTGCTGCTGGCCAGAAGGTGTTACTGCTTGTAGTGCCAAGGGTACAAGTGTCAACTGTCAAAATTAATAAATAGTGACAGAGAAGGAAAATCATGTTCCTTTGCTTTCATGAAAAGAGAATCAATGATGGAGCAGACATAAAAAATTTTTTTGTAATAAAGCTTTGTCAGTATTTTCAATATACTCTAAAGTAGTAATAACATTCTTTTCTCATACTATGAATAAAACAGAGTAATAATTTTCCTTCAAAACACATTGCTCTTAGAAAATTCGTTTTAGATTGCTGTTTGAGCTTGGGTTTGAAAGTTTTTTTCTGTGGATCTCTGCACAAACTTCTGGCCCCTGCGCACAGGAGAGTGGCAGCAGCTTTTGCACTGTATGAAATGGTAAAAATTGACAATGCTACTGGTATGCTCTGAGTGTGAAGAAAATGCAGAGCTCCAGCCTTACTGCATTGCTATAGTTTTTTATTTTTCTATGTCAGTTCTGTTATGTGTACACTGATCTCTCCACCCTTGGAGTTCAGTAAGCAGAAGCAGGAAGGAGTATCAACAAGCTGTGGAAAACTTTCTGTACCTTGGGGCAGCTCATGTATTTAGTCCTATTTCGTTATTTTTCTCATGCAAAAGAGGATTCTAACTGTAACCTGCATTAATTAATCCTCAAAAACACTTCACTGCCACGAGATTGTGGCATTTAATAGCTTCTAAGTGTATAGCAATGTGTTCAGTTTATGGATGGAAGGATCTTGCTGTTGACTTACCTTGAAAAATCAGAGTAGGGTGGGGCTGACCAAAAGGCACAACTTGCTTGAGGCAAGAGATCCACTGAATACATACGTGCATAACCTCTGAGAGGGGAGTGATGTGTGTTAATCATCTGGGTAATGATGCCAGCCAGGTTAGACTCAAATATTTACAGCAGACATCTGCCTTGATGGCTGCTTCTTGCATATGAAAGCTCATGTTTGAGCTGAAGTCAGGAGACCTACAGGACTTAGCAAGAGACGGTGATTCTCCCGGAACATTTTGCTTACTGGAACATCTTCCTGTCTGCATAATAGAGTGAATTCAGTTGCTGTTTTGATTTATGATGCTAATTGATGTGGTAGTTGATGTGAACTGCATGTACTAATTGCTCGCTTGCTAATCCTCTCCAAATTATCTGACAAAAGCTTTTAAAATGGAGCATTACGTGGTTTTTAAAATTAGTCAGCATACAGACATTGGAGGCCCCTGGTTTGTTTGTAAGTGCCTAGTCTAAGTTCTGGTCTATTTTAGTCTATAACAAGGGAACTTCAGTGGCTTTAATGTAGTCTCATTGTTGTTCTTTGAGGTGTTTAACCAACCTCTGGATAAATATTTTTCCATAAAATAGAGACGGTTTTTTCCAGAAAAAAAAAAAGTTTTCTGCAGCATGCTTCCCTCCTCCCCTCACACCCCCCCCCCCCCCCCCCC
>VYZU01091229.1:34203-47954 GCA_013401355.1 Ceyx cyanopectus | reverse complement strand
CCCCCCCCCCCCCCCGGAACTTGCCCTTTTCTGAATGGTGAATCACAGAATGTTAGGGGTTGGAAGGTAAAAGTGAAGGTAAAATACAGACAGTACTTGACTATGCAGTTTAGGTAAGGAAAGAATGATGTGCCGTTTGAATTCGTGCTGATGCATCCATGATGCAGAAGCTGCAGTGGGTAAAAGGTCAGAAGAAAACTGGGGGTAATTAATGCAGTGGTATTGAGATAATAAGGGCATGCTGCAGTCTGTGATTCTGGTAAAGGAAACATGCTTTAATTCTTATACTTGCTGTGCACCCAGTCGGTTGTCATGTGAGCTAGAAAGCTTTCTCTATCCCTGGGCTGATAGGGGAAATCTTTGCTGGATTATGGAATGCGGGAGTCTAAAAGCATTACTTTTATCTTCACATAAATAAGGAAAGACCTGTTTGAGGAGAGGTGAGTACAGCAGCTGACTCCTCTCAGTGTTGAGAGTTGCAAGGGCTGCAGCATGAGTTGGGTAGTTGGGCAGAATCATTTCTGTCACTGCAGCTCTGCCAGTTCATGTGTGTTACAGTGAATTCAAAGTCTCTTCACATGTTGAAGTTTCTGACAGGTGGGTGTTTGACAAAATGTTAGTCATAGAATCAATTCTATGAATCATTAGGTTAGAATCTAGAATCAATAATCAACCTTAAATTTAATATTCCAAGGTGATCTAGATGCTTTAAAGAATACAAAGTTGTCTAATTTGAGACCTGCTGTGGGAGCAAACAAGGGTGCACTGGAAGGAGATGACAGACAACTGAAATACATTAGTAAATTTGGAGGGGAAAAAAAGCATTTAAATATTGGTGTTTCCTTGTAAGTTGAATGTAGGCTGTCAACAGCAAGAAGCAAAATACCTTAGTGACCTAAAAAGTACAAGTATGCCCCTTTAGGGATTATTTCATGTTAAGTAATGACAAACCGTTAAAATGAAAGCTCAAAAATATATATCCCCTGATTTGCTAACTGGGCCAATCCAATAGCTTTTTAAAAGAACTCTTGTAGGTAAATGGGAAAAATAAATTTTGCCAGAATTTAAAGGAGCAGGGTAGCTTGTTGGCATTGTTTCACATTTATTATTTTTTTAAAATTAGTATATAAGTATGGTGGCTTACTCAGGGTGAGCCAGCTACCTGCTAGAAACTTGAGTGCAAATATTATCTTTGAACAAAGTGACACTCAAGTGGGGCTTTTAGAAGTTGCCTGGTAGTCCTTGATTTCAGTGGAGGGAGCTATCAGGGGAACCTCTCCTTACTGTCCAATGTTGATACGTTTCTCCTGGGTTATCTGACATTCTGCAGCTGTTTTTGTGTAGTTATCATGCTAGACCTTAACTCTATAAATGGGAATATTACTTCCTAGGTAAGGGGTGATATTTGATAAATGCTTTTTGTTGGCAACACATTAGGTAAATCAAATACTTATAAGTACATCCAATTACAAATGGGGTTAGATTTCTTTAAAGCAGGATCAGTGAAGCTGTGACATATACACATATCAAAATTGCTACAAGCTGATCTGCACACAGCTGTATAAATGGTTGTAAATATGACTTGGTGTTTGAATATTGGAGCAGGCATGCAACTGTTTTGCTTGGATGCAAATGTTAATGATCATGTGGAGGGCTCTGTGCAGATGGTGTGACTTGTTGAGGGCCTGTGCACAGGATGGTTAGTGAGGGCTGATGCTGCAGCCTGCCAGCATTGCTGATACCTCAGCTAACTAGGCTGAAGCTGCCTCGAGCATGTAGAGCAACTCCTGTAGTTTTAAAGGTGATGAACTCTGAGATGTGATGAATTCTGAGATGTGTTTTCCTGTGTGTTCTGGAACAGTTTGGTTCAGAAAAGCAGTAGCATAAATATGAACCATGTCTAGTCCCTCAGTGTCAGGAAAACAAAAAGACTTCTTGGTAGTTGTATATGAAAACTGTTTGGTTTAATCTTCTCCTTGGAAAGGTGGACAAATAGAAACTTTGATGCTGATGAAAAAATGTGAGATGCAAACTCATCACTTGGGGAGAGACTGCAGCACTTGTTTTGTAACCATAACAGCTTGCAAGTAATTCCTGTGAAGCTATAAAAACTGATTTTAGTGGTTAAGACAGCTATATACACTTGAGTGGGATAGGTAGTAGTTTCTTAACTGCAAAGAATAATTTTTTTTTCCTAGTGTTTTTCTCGAAGCAGGATAGACAGGCTATTGAAATGTAAGTGATGACTGGAATATAGAGGCTTTAGTGTATGGTGGTTTTACTCTAGTAAAGTTTTCAGTGGTTGTAGGCTTTTTTTGGGGAAAAAAACCCCCCCTCATAATACTCGAAGCCCAGCAGCTGTTCCTGGGAAACTTCGATGTATAAAACTGAAATAAAACTAGAGAGAATTCTAAAGGCTTCTGTATATGCACTTTAATTTGCTCTGATGTTGTGAAGGGCTTTGGTTCTGCTTCTGGTCTCTGAGTGCTGTCTTCAAGACTGATTTCTGTATTTAGACATTTATTTATACTGTGTCACAATAAGCATATGATTTAAAAGCAAAGTTTTTTTGCCTGCAAGTAGGCTATGACACTTGTTTAATTTGTATCTGCCATCTGCTTGTCAGGAAATGGATGGATTTGCTGTTAATTTTTAAGTGTTTTAAAAGCTAGTATTAATTACCTGAAAAAAACAAACAGTGACAGCAAATCCAGTTGTTTTTATTTATCTTTCATTCAGTTGAAACATGATGGGAGTATTTTTAACAAGGAATATATAAAGTACCTTGCTAATGAGAAATTGTGACATAAGATGGAAATAATTGAGATTCAAAATCAAATCCTGGGTTTTATTATGTGTTAGATGATATGATGCTGCCTGAAGGGGGTTGAACTTGAAGATCTCCAAGGTCCCTTTCAACCCCTAATATTCTGTGATACTGTGAAATCTACTTCTGATCCTGTTTGGTGACACAAATTGGCCCAAGCCAGATGGTTTCAGCAGGAGTCAAGCAGTAACTTCACATTTTCAGATCTGTTGATTGGAAGAGCTGATGACGTCTGGTTTACTGTGCTCTATCCTCCTTCACTGTTAAGACACCAGCGATCCCATGCCTTCCATCTGCTCTCCTGCCTGCATCCTTCTGTCATCCAAAGGCAGCAGAACACGAAGCAGCAGATGCTGCAGCTGTGCCTGAGCTACCTGTGTGCCAGCAGCATGCCATGCTGATGTCACCATGTGCCTGCGCAGTGACACGTGCCAGGCCACAGAGCTGGGCACATTGGGAATTTCTTCTGTTTGGAAGACTAGTGTCAGCATTCTTTATACCTCCTCCCAGGTGTTTTGATTCACTGTTGTCAAAGCAAGCTGGAACTGAGTGAGGAACTCACAATTTCCAAGTGCAAGAGAGACGTTTTCATGTTCCTGCAGGAGGTTTACTGCAGCGTGGTGTTACTCATCCAGTGATTAATCTGATGCATAAGAAGAGAGAAACCATTCCAACTTGTGCTCTGTGTGTACTCTCGAGGAGGTGAAAGGTGTATGTTGAGAAAAGGTGTTTGCTGCAGTGTTGTAACGTGTGGCTGGTGGCTAATCTTAATGGAAATGTGTGGAGCAGATGAGGCCTGATTAATAATAAATGAAATACTATGAGTTTTCTGAAAAACAAAACAAAAAACAACCAAAAAAACCCCACCCCAAAGTAAATAAATCAAGACTTTTTAAAAGCTCTCTTAAAACTCCCCACAGGTTAAAGCCTGGTCAGTTTAGTCAAGGAAGCAGTTTCTAATCCGAGAGTTATTATGTTTCTGTACTCCTTTGTGTCTCAGAGTTGCTGCAGCTTCCATTCTGCTTGATTTCAAAATGAGATGATGTGCTTCTTGATTCCCAGTTCAGGTTTAGGTGAAAAAAAATACTAGGAACGTGAAAGGCTTGGTAAAGAATAAACTTGCTACAAACAGATGTAGATCTTCGCTGTCTGCTGAGAGCATCATTTATGAGTGGGTGCGTGTAGCCATCAACCTGCTGTTGCTGAAAGAGGAGGATCCTTCCACCCCAGCAGCTCCCTTTCACTGCCTCTAGCCCTTTGGAAAGCAACTGGGTGTGACAATAATCGTTTTCCTGGAGTAGCAGGCTGAGTGAGCTCACTTAGGACTCAAAGAGCTTCAGAGCTGTTTCAGGACTGGGTTCAGGGTTGTTCCACAAGGCCTAGGACAGCCCGTTGGGGTGTCAGAGGCTGTTGGCTCTCTTCAGTGGGTTGCTGGCCTGTCCCTAACCCTGTTTGCCTTGCACAGGTCAGGGCAGCAGAGAGCTGTGCAGAAGCTGTTGCAGCTGACCTGAGCAGCAGGCTGCAAAATAACTTCCAGGCTCAAAGGGACTTGAACCTGTTTCTCTGGGAGCTATATGCAAGTTCAGCTTATCTGCAGCTGATCATAAGTATGTTAAACCTATTGTATAATCAGTAGCTTGAGGTTTTAATTAGTCTTGCCAAAAGGCTATTATGCACTGTCCTTATGATTATTTTTCCTTTGCAATGTGCAAATTAAAATACCGTTAGTCATATTGCGTGGAAGTCATGGGACTGAACACAATTCTTGCTTCAGCAAGAAGAAACATATACAAAGAAGTATCAAAAGGGTATGGAGCACAGTCTGTTTATGCTGGTTACATCTTTGGGATCTGGAGCTGAACACAGTGAGGCATGGTTGGAGTTACTGTGAATAAGAGAGTCTGCAGCTTTCTTATCTGTTGATGTCTGCAGATATTAGGAAAGGAAATCTTGTCTAAGCCATAATTACTCTAATCTTTTGGTGGACCTTGACTCACTGCAGCTGTTTATGTTTTGGAGTATGATCAAGTTGCTTTTTAGGGACTTGTGAGTTGTCAACAGGCACCTTTGAAAGAAAGAGGCAGTTTTTGCCGATGTGACACTCCCTGGAGTGGAGAATGAAATATTTCTAAAATTTGGTAAATAGGTACTGGGTCCTAAGTTTAAAGGAAACTAGAAATACATTCCTGAAGTCAAAGTGGTTTCTTAAACTAATGCTATTTGGTGTTGGCTACTTTTTTACAGTGTAAGTAATCTTTAAATTAATGGGTGACTGTGGTAATTTGTTCATGTTGAGATAATTGAAGCACTTAAAGGAACAACTGTTGGCCAAAACATCTGATTAATTTCTGCATTGGACAATTGGCATTTTCTGGCAAGTACTTATTAATCGGAAAGTATGTGAGTGTCTGAGTACCACAGACATTTGTCTGTGTCTCCTTGCACTCAAGCCTTCTTCCCCTTGTCTGTTAATGCTACAGAATCAGACTGCTCTGTAACCGCTGCCTCCTGTCAGTGAGGATGGTGGACTACTCAGTGCTGTAGGGCTGAGAATTCTGCCAACATAGACTTTCTGTGGAAACAGGAGTCAGAAAATGTCACTGAATGAAAAAAATAATTGAACGGGCCAGCCGTAAGTCAATCTTCTCATGTTGTCATCATGCTGCCTTTTTACTCACTGACCTGGTAGTGAGGTGTTTCAGTAGTCTGATACCTGATGACAGGAGATATATTCTTTTTGGAGCAGTAAGATGGTTCAAAACAGACATTAAGCTTTTAAGAAATGTAATCTTGCATGGCAGTGAATAACACAGGGTTTATATTTTCAAGTTTTCAAGAAAATTTAAATTTGTGTCATAAGTTACTAAGCTTTAGTTGCGGATTCTCAACACATTAACAATCACCCATATATTTTAAACTTTATTTTTAAGGTAATAGAAATCTTGCTTTTATTATCAGTTTAGCTGTCTGTGTATCTTGAAGTTGTTGCAAGAAGAAAAAATCTTAAGAGGAAAATATATGGAATGATACTGCTGGGGAAATAAATGTCCCATTATAGAATCTTAGGATAATTTCGCTTGGAAAAGCGTGTGGAGCTGGAAAGGTTATGTGCTTGGGAGCAGACTGTACAGCCCATGGCACTGTAGGGTAGACAGTGAGTTGTCTTTATTGTTCACATGTGATAAAGGCAGGAATGTTCGAAAGTTTGATTTATCTTATTAACCATATAATTCAGGGAGCAGAGACATCTGTCTGTATGATGGTTTTGACTTTTTTGAGACCCAGTGTGGCTGTCCCAGTTTTAATAACAGGTTTGAAGACAGGCCCAAGATTTGAGGAAGTTGTTAATTTAGATTTTCTAGTTGTTATTGGTACTTTTTGCATAGTAACCTCTGGAAATTGATAAATGGCTTGGAGGGACCAGTAGAACACCGTGTCAGCTGCTTTGACAAACAGTACTACCAAAGTCTCACAGAAGCATTAACTGTTGATTTGTGTGTGTGTCTACTGTTGAGAATTGTTAAACTAATATCACTCCTGAGCCATTTAGCAAGTATTGCTCTGCTCTATTAAATTACACCATCTTCCAGATGACTTGGATCTTATGTTCTAGGTGAGGCTTAACCAAAACACATTCCATCATATTTCTAGGGAGTGTTGGCCTTTTTAAAATGCATGGTATTAACTGCTGCTGCTAATTTTAGCACATGTATTTTTGAAATGCCAGTAGTAGCTACATAATTAAAATGGAAAATAAAGGGACTTCTCACTCTCTGGAAGGTATGTGTTTAAAAAAACAAACAACAACCACACATCAAAAAACAAAGAAACACAAACAAAACCATATTAAGTTNACTTTGCTAAGAACAATAAGAATTACTATGGAACAATCTCAGGTGCTTGTTTTTAAACACCAGCAAATAAATCTAAGGAGGGGGGAAACAACAACAGTGGTCTGATACTCAACTTGGAATTAATGTTTTCATCTTATGCTTAATAAGAACGGGAGCACACTATAAGCAGAAAATTGAAATGGGTGGGCAGATGTCCAAGTTAATAAACACATTGAGAAAAGTGCTTTGGCCTCATATGGAAGGAGAAAAGTGCAACATGTCTGCAGCCACCCTTCTCTGCTCAGGAGCTTAGTGTGGGATTAATTATTGAAAGCAAATTTTCCTAGTGCAGTCTCTAGCTCTATGCTAGTGGAAAAGGTGATGATTAACATGAGTTGATGGCTAGGGAGGAANTTATGTGACACTTAGAGTAGAATTTTTTTAATTGTATTGTAGGTTTATTTCTTACTTCAGAGTGAGTGTCAATGGGAAAGAATTGATGTAGAGAACAGAGCCACAGATAGGCAACTGGATCATGTGAAAAGGTGAAATCAAGACAGGGTGTGAGATGAAGGGCTAACACAGTGACTCTGAGAGTGTTTGGGTTTCTTTTAGCTTTAAGTCTTCTGGCTGGAGGTGTCAGCAGGATAACTCTGTAGGCTGCTGTCCCACAGTGGGTGAACATTTTGTGCAGTTAAGGTTTGATTTTGCTGCCAAAGGTCAAGAAGAGCTCACTGGGACAAAACCACTTCTGGCTTGTGTCTGTGTGCAGTAGGGAATGGGAAGTGCTTTGGGCTGGACACACAAAGTGGTACTCCAAGTGTACACAGTACATCTAAAGCCTTTGCCTGAAGTGCTCTGGGAATTCAGGTCTCCTATTGCCACAGACAGTGCAGTTAGCTTATAGAAGTGTATTGATCTTGATCTTTGAAGCAATCAAGAGTTTGTCTCCACTGCTCCTTGGTGAATGGCTTCTAAGTTTTATGGACCTGGTCATTATTATACTGTCTTCTGTTAGCAACAGCCTTAACTGGTCTCTCTGCTGTGTTTTGTTATACCCATGCTGTTTGTTGGAGGGGCAAGGACTAGAAGTCCTCACCTCTGTAGACTGAGCATTCAAAGCATTAAAGATATTTTTTAAAATATCATTTTATTTTTGAATGCAAGAAAAACATACAAAATTTCAGCTAGCTTTCAAAGCTTTTTTGTCTTGAAGCTGCTTTCCAGAGGTTTTCCTTGAAGTGGGGAAAATGCTCATGTTCTTTATCATAGGTGACTGAGAAGTGCCTGCTTCCAAGAGGAGCTTGGTGCCTCTGTGTGGACAAGAAACGGGGTAGTTGAGCTGCCCTGTTCAGTAAGCTTTGGAAATCAGATCATTTTCCTAATGGCTTGAGCTGAAGCGTAAATGTTTCCTCTGGTTTAAATGTGAGCTGAGTGGCAGCTAAAGCTGTGTGAAGAGAGGGTAGGGATGGCAGGGTGCTGCTCTGCTGAGCCAATTCAGCAGCTGTGGGTGACTGCCTCTGATAATAATTATTTGTCAAAGAATTTAAAGTAACCTTTATCTCAAGTCATCCAGGAAGAAATAGTGACTGTAGTTTTCTTTTAATTTTTCCCCTTTGTCTTACATGTGCTTTACCATTCAAAGACAGAACTAATCTGGACACCTTCAGAGCCTTGTTTAGAAAACAGATGTGCCTCTGAACCATGATCTGTATGCAGATCAGAGACAGCGATTGATCTTACTTTGCTGCTGGTTGCTGCTTGGAGCTAATTTTTATTTCATGAGATTTTGTGGATGTGCAGAATTCTTTGACTGTTGAGTCATGTCCAAGATCAGTTGTGACTGAGTAGCTTGGAAAAGGTTTTAAGTGAATCAATGATACTTTTTAGGACTTTGTCAGATGCTTACTTGGCTGTAACTGTACAAGATAACTGCAGTAATAACTAGTGCAAAGAAACTGGATCTTCCCGCGTTCTCTGAGCAGTTGTTAAGAGAATTATTTAATTGGATTTCTGGGAAAGGGATGAAGAACAAGCTGTTGTGGCTGAGCAGGACGAAAAGCTTTTTGATTTTGGCCTCATAGCTGTGCAGTGGAAAGAATTTATATTGACTTGGAGCAACCTAAGCAAAATGTAAAAAGATACCAGGAGAGTCCTGTACTACTATAACTAACTGGGACTTGACTGGGTTTTTTTGTTGTTTTTCAGGAATGACAGAATCAGGTTAATAATTACTAAAACTTTGCTAAGAACAATAAGAATTACTATGGAACAATCTCAGGTGCTTGTTTTTAAACACCAGCAAATAAATCTAAGGAGGGGGGAAACAACAACAGTGGTCTGATACTCAACTTGGAATTAATGTTTTCATCTTATGCTTAATAAGAACGGGAGCACACTATAAGCAGAAAATTGAAATGGGTGGGCAGATGTCCAAGTTAATAAACACATTGAGAAAAGTGCTTTGGCCTCATATGGAAGGAGAAAAGTGCAACATGTCTGCAGCCACCCTTCTCTGCTCAGGAGCTTAGTGTGGGATTAATTATTGAAAGCAAATTTTCCTAGTGCAGTCTCTAGCTCTATGCTAGTGGAAAAGGTGATGATTAACATGAGTTGATGGCTAGGGAGGAAATGCTGAAATACAGAAAACCTCTTAAATTAGAAGGAGTTGCTGTTAGGTATAGGTCCCAGTAAGGGGAGGATTCAGTTCAGCAGAAAAACTTCCCCAAAAGTGAACAACCCAGTGAAATTCAGGCTTTGTCTTTTCTTTGCTGTCTTTTGCTTTTACTTATTAACTACTCGTTCCAACCTTAAGTCATCAGGAAATTAGTCTGATATATATTTGCTATAAATGGCCTTTGTTATGGGGTAATTCCCTGTGTCAGAATGGGGTTAAGCTGTTTGAGGCATGGGCTGTGGCAGCTGTAGTTGGCTGTGCCAAATGTATTATGAACCCATACATAAAATAAATTTCAGAACCCTGTTTCTGGCAAATTGCTTGGGTTTGAATTTAGGTGAGCTTTGGAAATAGTATATATTATAGTTTATAATAATCCAAACCAGTCTTGTTGGGCTTATTCTCATATTTAAACAACAAAATGACATCAACTGCTTCTGCGATCTCTGTTTGTTAATGTTGGGAGTGAATTTCTTTGATAGGCTGCTTTGAATGAGATATGCTCTAGCAGGCAACTTGAAAAATAGAGCTCTGCTAGCACCTAGGGTTTAGCATAACAATTGCTGATGGATTAAAATGGTGGTGAAATTATTGACTTGAAGTGTAAGCCAGNTTTTGTTATACCCATGCTGTTTGTTGGAGGGGCAAGGACTAGAAGTCCTCACCTCTGTAGACTGAGCATTCAAAGCATTAAAGATATTTTTTAAAATATCATTTTATTTTTGAATGCAAGAAAAACATACAAAATTTCAGCTAGCTTTCAAAGCTTTTTTGTCTTGAAGCTGCTTTCCAGAGGTTTTCCTTGAAGTGGGGAAAATGCTCATGTTCTTTATCATAGGTGACTGAGAAGTGCCTGCTTCCAAGAGGAGCTTGGTGCCTCTGTGTGGACAAGAAACGGGGTAGTTGAGCTGCCCTGTTCAGTAAGCTTTGGAAATCAGATCATTTTCCTAATGGCTTGAGCTGAAGCGTAAATGTTTCCTCTGGTTTAAATGTGAGCTGAGTGGCAGCTAAAGCTGTGTGAAGAGAGGGTAGGGATGGCAGGGTGCTGCTCTGCTGAGCCAATTCAGCAGCTGTGGGTGACTGCCTCTGATAATAATTATTTGTCAAAGAATTTAAAGTAACCTTTATCTCAAGTCATCCAGGAAGAAATAGTGACTGTAGTTTTCTTTTAATTTTTCCCCTTTGTCTTACATGTGCTTTACCATTCAAAGACAGAACTAATCTGGACACCTTCAGAGCCTTGTTTAGAAAACAGATGTGCCTCTGAACCATGATCTGTATGCAGATCAGAGACAGCGATTGATCTTACTTTGCTGCTGGTTGCTGCTTGGAGCTAATTTTTATTTCATGAGATTTTGTGGATGTGCAGAATTCTTTGACTGTTGAGTCATGTCCAAGATCAGTTGTGACTGAGTAGCTTGGAAAAGGTTTTAAGTGAATCAATGATACTTTTTAGGACTTTGTCAGATGCTTACTTGGCTGTAACTGTACAAGATAACTGCAGTAATAACTAGTGCAAAGAAACTGGATCTTCCCGCGTTCTCTGAGCAGTTGTTAAGAGAATTATTTAATTGGATTTCTGGGAAAGGGATGAAGAACAAGCTGTTGTGGCTGAGCAGGACGAAAAGCTTTTTGATTTTGGCCTCATAGCTGTGCAGTGGAAAGAATTTATATTGACTTGGAGCAACCTAAGCAAAATGTAAAAAGATACCAGGAGAGTCCTGTACTACTATAACTAACTGGGACTTGACTGGGTTTTTTTGTTGTTTTTCAGGAATGACAGAATCAGGTTAATAATTACTAAAACTTTGCTAAGAACAATAAGAATTACTATGGAACAATCTCAGGTGCTTGTTTTTAAACACCAGCAAATAAATCTAAGGAGGGGGGAAACAACAACAGTGGTCTGATACTCAACTTGGAATTAATGTTTTCATCTTATGCTTAATAAGAACGGGAGCACACTATAAGCAGAAAATTGAAATGGGTGGGCAGATGTCCAAGTTAATAAACACATTGAGAAAAGTGCTTTGGCCTCATATGGAAGGAGAAAAGTGCAACATGTCTGCAGCCACCCTTCTCTGCTCAGGAGCTTAGTGTGGGATTAATTATTGAAAGCAAATTTTCCTAGTGCAGTCTCTAGCTCTATGCTAGTGGAAAAGGTGATGATTAACATGAGTTGATGGCTAGGGAGGAAATGCTGAAATACAGAAAACCTCTTAAATTAGAAGGAGTTGCTGTTAGGTATAGGTCCCAGTAAGGGGAGGATTCAGTTCAGCAGAAAAACTTCCCCAAAAGTGAACAACCCAGTGAAATTCAGGCTTTGTCTTTTCTTTGCTGTCTTTTGCTTTTACTTATTAACTACTCGTTCCAACCTTAAGTCATCAGGAAATTAGTCTGATATATATTTGCTATAAATGGCCTTTGTTATGGGGTAATTCCCTGTGTCAGAATGGGGTTAAGCTGTTTGAGGCATGGGCTGTGGCAGCTGTAGTTGGCTGTGCCAAATGTATTATGAACCCATACATAAAATAAATTTCAGAACCCTGTTTCTGGCAAATTGCTTGGGTTTGAATTTAGGTGAGCTTTGGAAATAGTATATATTATAGTTTATAATAATCCAAACCAGTCTTGTTGGGCTTATTCTCATATTTAAACAACAAAATGACATCAACTGCTTCTGCGATCTCTGTTTGTTAATGTTGGGAGTGAATTTCTTTGATAGGCTGCTTTGAATGAGATATGCTCTAGCAGGCAACTTGAAAAATAGAGCTCTGCTAGCACCTAGGGTTTAGCATAACAATTGCTGATGGATTAAAATGGTGGTGAAATTATTGACTTGAAGTGTAAGCCAGGATGGTGAGGAAAGGGTCTTTAGAAACAGCTGATCTGTGGCTGTTGTAGACTTAAAAGGGAAAGTTCTGTACTGAGTGTACTTGTAGAAGCTTGCTTGCAAGCATTAGGATGATTAGCTTTGGGCCTAGAATCAGACTTCGCTTTGGGCCTAGAATAGTGAAGTGCAGCTCCCTGTTTACTTGAACTATGAGCTCAGCACCATTTGAGTAGCAGGAACACAACTGATGTAAAAGTAAGATAATCTGAAACTTGAAATAGCTGGTCCATTTTCTTCCCCAAAAGGGTTGTCAAGGTCTGTTCCAGGCTGCCCAGGACAGTGGTAGAGTCTCCATCGCTGGAGGGGTTTTGAAGCTGTGGAGATGTGTTGCTGAGGGCCATGGTTTAGTGGTGACCTGGCAGTGCTGAGTTAATGGTTGGACTCGATGATCTTAAGTCTTCACCAACCAAAATGGTTCTATGAAATTTTGTAGTCTCTTGTGTATGAGAAGCTGACAAGCAAGCATTGCTATAAGGATCTGGGAGAACTGAAGCTGTTGCTAAAGTATTAGACCTGCAGGTGTTTTCCTGTAGTTTAAACAAACTCCCTGTGCATCCTCAACAGCGAGCAAATAACTGAAGCACTTAGTATACAATGCTGAGTAATAGTTGAATTGCATTTATCAGATTATAATAACAGAAAAGCCTTTTAAGCAATGATGAAGACTTAATTCCATTGAGTTGGCTAATAATATAATATTCTAACAATTGGCTATAAAACGATTCCAGAAAGTAGGAATTAATTTCTTGAACTGATAACTAATCCAAAGAAATCACTATCTCATGCTTTAAAAGATCCAAGTGGTTTACCTAAATACCATCTTTACATTTATTTTTCTCCATTTACATAATGCTTAAATGTAGGTAAATCTAGACTTCAGATAATTATAAAACTGAATAAAGGTCATGACTGCTTAAAATATTACACCATAAGCATATTGCTTAGTATATTTACTAAAGGGTTGAAAATTACTGCATGGTGGTAATTTAGGAGTTGAAAATCCTAAAATAGATGAAAACAGCCTTTTGACCACATTTCCAGATGGAAAGAAATAGTAGCTCTGAGCCAATAAACCTCCTGATGTGGCTCTTATACTACAGAAACTGGAAAAGCCAAACTTGAACTATTAATACATGAATAAGTAGAAGCTAAATTAGAAGAGAAAGACTTAAGAACAATATTGAGCGTATTTTCTTAAATAAATTGGCTTGCTCAGTTTAATCTAATTCATAAAAATAATCTATATGCATATGTAATTTATATGCATATCTAATTTATATGTAATACTATTATTGATGTTCTGTACTTAAGTGCCATAAATTGGTGGAAAGTGCTGAGTCTATCTCTTGGCTGGTATATCTTTATATAAATTTTGTAAACAGAGATTGCAAGTCAGACATACTGTGCTAGAGGGTAATGTTGGTTAGATTGGAAAAGAACCTGAGGAGCTTTTGTAGCCTGAGGAATGATGAGCAGAAGGCTAAATTCCATGGGATTTCTATTTTTTTTTTTTTTTTTTTA